>OY728119.1:2047274718-2047582218 GCA_963277665.1 Viscum album
GTATCCCCCCCACTCCACCTACATCCATCCCCCAAGACAACCCCCCACCAATCCACATGTAGCCCCCTCCCCTGTAGTCTCCTCCCTCTCCCTAGACAACCCACAACCCCATCCCCATGGACCACCCGCCTCCGTGTCCCTGGACAGCCCCCCACCACTCCACCTGCAACCCACCTCCCCCAGGACAACCCCTACCCTCCTACAGCCCCTCCCTCCCCCTGGATAGCCCCCCCCCCTGGAAAACCCCCCTCCCTTTCCCTGTATCCCCCTCTCTCCCTCTGGACAACCCCCACTACTCCACCTGCAGCCCCCTCCCCCTAGAAAACCCCCTTCCTTTCCCTGCCTCCCCTCCCCCACTAAACAAGCCCCCTACCTCCCCCTATAGTCCCCTCCCTCCCTCTAGACATCCCCCACTACTCCACCCGTAGCCCCCTCCCTCTAGAAAACCTCCACCCTCCCTCCTAGACCCCACCCTCCCTTGACAGCCCCCACCTGCATCCCCCCCACCCCCCTCCCGGTCCCCCCACCCTGGACACCCCACCACCTGCAGCCACCCTCCCTCCCCCTGGACACCCCCACCCTCCCTCCTAGACACCCCCACATGCAGCCCCCCTACCTCCCCTTGGACACCCCACCCTCCCTCCTGGAACCCTCCCCCTCAAGGACACCCCCACCCCTTCCCCCTGCACACCCCCTCCCCCTTTCACCCCTACCCCCCACACACCCCTTGACCCCTCACTCCTACAACAACCTATGAATTCCTAAAAAAAAGAGGTCACCTTCATATTCATATCCTATCCTCCCATAAAAAAACAAAGTTCTTGCAGAAATGAGAGGAAGTATCAAGGTGGAACACCTAAATCATCACCTTCCCAAGTAGGGTTATAGTGGTTTGGGTCATGTTAGAATGGTATCAATGTAGTTTGAGTCCTAGGTATGTAGTTTAGAGTTTCTGTTTATAATAGGATTGATTTGGGAAACTGAAGGCAATGGTGTTAAGGGGTTAATTGTTGGTTTATCAGACCAGAGGACCTAATAATGGTTTGATGGCCAATATATCCATTCACAACCCCTACCCCCTACCCCCTTCCCGCAGAACACCCCCTTCTCCCTGCCCCCACCTGCCACCTGCCCCCACCTGCACACCCCCTGGACCCTTCCCTCAGCACACCCCCTTCCCCTACCCCCACCTGCACACTCCCCACCCTCTACCCACCCAATGCACCCCCTGCACACACCCCCATCACACCCCTTGCCCCCCACTTGCGCACCCTCTCCCTCTGCCCACCCCATACACCCCACGTACAACCCATATACCCCCTGCCCCTCCCCTGCACCCCCTTCAACCCTTGCACACCCACCTTCACACCCCTTTCACCCCATTCAAACCCCATTCACCCCCTGCACACCTCATTCACCCCCTGCACACCCCATTCCCCCTCCCCCTACCCTTATATAGAACCCAACACACTAGTGAAGGACTTAGAACCTAAGTTTAAGTTTCTCTGCAAGTTTTTTCAAACTAGGATAGCCAGAGTATGAGAGATGGATAAAGTCCTTTTTTCAGGATATGTATGTGTTATATATTCTGATTAACCTACTGAGGTAAATTATTTGTTTCATGGATCATTGAAGAAAAGGTAAAGCTAATATAAATTACTATCCTTATAGTAGGCTCATCTCACTAGTTTTTAAGAAGATATAAGTTGATTTGAATGAGGGATAAGTAGTGAGATTCCATAAGAGTAATACCCTATATGCAATTATTTTGAAGACCATTGGGTACTTCTAGGATACCAACTCAAATTCATTTAAGCTAGTTTGATGGGAATTAGTAGCTCAAAATTGAATTTTGTATCCTTATAGATTCAATCCTTATAGTATGATATGTTCACACCATTCCTTATGCAAGATTTAAAGAGGAATATTATGGGTGAGTTCCATGATAATAGAGAAGATGTCAGGAAGCTTGGTTTTGGAACTAATATATCCTTAAATTAAGTAGTGGTATTTTATGATGAGCTTAATGGGAAGTTGAATGAGATCATAAATGCCTCTAAGGATGATCAATGAATGCTTTTTAGATCTCTTGTTCTAGTATCTAGAAACTACTAGCATTTGTTAACCTTTTTTAACAAGGTCTAGAAATAATTTTAAGGGATATATTCATATTCTTCCTTGTCAAAGCTAGTGGTTATTATAAAACCATTTTTTAAAACAATAAAGAAATAATAGAAAAAAGTTTTTCAAACAATCAGGCAATTATAGAATTCAAATTAAAGGTTTAGGCAGAGGGAATCTACCTCAACCTCTAGGCGCGTTTCTTTTGATGACGACAAATCGAATATTCCTTTTTTTCTGCTTGCACGCATATGAAAATTCACATATATATAAGGACACCTAGTCCCAATGTACATATTTTCATGGCCAAATATGAAAAAGGGGGTCCTTAGATATATGTTTATACTTGCATACACCCCTTTACACTTACACATTTATGCATTTTTTATATCTATATATAAGCAAAAAATAGCCGCAATATATATATTCATACTACCATGAGTGAATATATCTAAAGGGGGAAATTATATATGTATATGCCTACATATGCATACACATGTAATACTTTATCAACGACGACTCGAATCCACCTCAAAGAACTCAAAAACACACTAAAAAAATATAAGGAACCAAAAAAATCAAAAAAAGCCCTAATTAAAATTGGGCCAAAGATTAAAAACGAAATAAAAATTACCCAAATCTGATATTGAACTCACTATCTTCGATAGTGGTGGATATAACCGGCCTCATCATAAGAAACCACCTATAAGAAAATAGTGGGAAAGGAATTGAGATATAAAAACTTCTTATATATATATATATATGTGATGTTAATGAAAGAAAAATTAATTTCCAAACATCATCCATGAATATGACTTTGATTGAATTTATCCAACACCAAATCATATTATTGTTTTTAACATGTACTATAGCTGAAATTACTTCAATTAGTCTCAAATAAAACAACTTATATATCATAAACACCTTGTATAATGATATTGGTTTCCCATACATGTTTTTCAGGAAAACCAAGAGTTTTGTTTTTCATTTCTTCTCACTAATATTAAATGAAACATTCCATTCCATTGAAATCCTCACCAATCAATATTACTTAAAATTGCGCTAATCCCATTAAAAATAATGTCTTTTATGGATTGAATCCATTTAGTAGAAAATTAAGGTATTTTTAAATGTGACATAATTCAATTTTCATCCACTAGATGTTATAGTACATTCCATCAAAATAAATAATCTTAATCTATACAAACTTTATCTTATTACTAAAATGTAGTATCTCCCCACTACCCCCACCTCACCCTACTTTCCCCTATCCCCCCACACCTGCACCCCCACTTCCCCCAACCTGCACCCCCTAAACCCACCATGCACCCCACCTGAACCCCCACTACCCGCACAATTAAAAACAACTCATTTAACCCCCCACACCCCATCCCCCTCCCTGTACACTTCCCCCATCCCCCTTCACCCCCATCACCTACACCCCCACCCTTCACCCCCACTACCCCCAACCTTCAACTCCACTGCCCCCTTCACCCCAAATACCCCCAAACCTTTACCACCACTGCCCCCCCCCCCATCTGCACCCCCACTTCCCCCACCTGAACCCCCATTCTTTAATTTTCAAATTTATTGTGCACAAATTTTAAGAAATAGTTTACATATAACTTATCAGCTATTAATAGATTTTAAATAACTTAAACTTGTGTTTAACATGAATTTCATATTATATGAGAAATCAGGAAGAGAAGATATCATATTACATGCCTCTTTATTTAATAATTTCATTAACATTTACATACATACATTGTTTATCAAATTTATAGAAAAACAAACACGCTAAGAACAACAACTACTATAACAAAAATATAATACACTTTCAAAAAAAACACAAGGCATTAACAAGTATAAAACCAAAAGTGGTTACAGGCCCAAACAACAACTTCATTATTCCTTTATATTCCCATGTTCTCATCTTCATTAGGTTAATTACACTATTACCCAAAGGATTAAATCATGATAATTTCACACATTCACTAAAAACCTGGAGAAAGGTAACGGGTATACTACCCCAAGTTGATGACCACAATATTCTCCAATTAAAAAACAAAACACCAAGCACCAAACCGTGATTAAATATTTTGTGGGGAACTAATGATCCTTAAAACACTAGCCAAACAATATCTAACTATAATTAATCAAAATAAACTGTAATAAAACGGATGATAAAAATTCTCTATAGCATTTGAAAAGAAGAATTGAAAATAATAGAACCATCGAAGGTGGATGATCCCCATAAGGTGGTAGCCAAGTTGATAAATTCTATGTAATGTATTCCAAAGTGAAGCTTCGCAAGGTTGATTCTAATGAGAAGGGACATAAATCAAAGGAATTTTAAACTTTTGAGGACAAGATAGATGATTTGGTTACATGCATGAAAAAGCTGGTTGAGATGAGTTTCACCAGCCCCCCAAGCCCCCCGAACTAGTCCTCCCCAGCCCCCTCCCCCACCTGCACCAACCCCTCCTGCACCAGACCCTAGCCCTCATCCCCTCCTGCAACAGCCCCCACCTGCACCCCCACTAACCCCACCTTCCCCCTGCACACCCCACTTTCCCCCACACACTCATCGGGCACCCCTAACCCACACTTCCCCCAGCCCCCAGCCCCCAGCCCCCCTCCCCCCACCTACACCCCCCGACACACACGGTGGAAATAACTGATAAAAGATAAGGTCAGATGTACATACGACATATGAAGAATATATCCATAATAATAATAATAAATAGTATAAAAACACCATAAACAATAAAAAACATATATCTATTATAATATAAAAAATACATCATAACTGTATTATATGCAGAATTAGGGAATATAAGGGAACTAGAGTAGTAGGGGAAATGCAACTTGCTATACAACAATGTAAAAAAAGATCAAAATCTATCTCAAATAGTATTGTGAGTATTGGTCGGGTCCTCTTCTCCCATACCCCATAATAGTATATAAAATCAAGCACCTATTGCTTGATGTTTCCCTTTTTTCCATGTCTATATCCATGGAGTCTGTTCGGGAACTAATCGGTGGCTCGAACAGGGTGTAAGATAAACTCACTAGCCCACCATCAACGATGTCTAGGAAAATATAATATGTGAATATACAACGAACAATGTACAATTAAAATTAATAAATGAGATAAAGAAATAAAACATGTCATTCATGGTTTTCCATAGAACATCCATCTAAAAAAACCCGCTTCAGCCTATATTGGAATATGTATGAGCATTTATTAATTATTATAAAATTGTAATATTGTCTCAGAAACTAGGCTCATGTATTGTAATACTTACATAAGGGATGAATAAAACCCATGGAATTTAGAAATTAATGAAGTAAATAAGAAAGTTCTCTATGAATGCGAATCTTTGACAAAATCCAAGTATGTTATTTGAATTGGAATACACATCCTCAAATTAATTTAATTTTAAATTTCGGCCAATCCAAGGTATTTAACTTAGGTAACTGCAATATTTATTTAGTGTACTATAAACCCATCCCCCTACAAGTCCATAAATTTTAATCCTCCTAGGAATTTAGGAATCTATAATGCATGGTATAATTTCATCACATCCTAAGCCTATCTTTGGTAGTCCATATAGGGAACCCAAGTGTCACTCAGTGTATAATGTAATGCACTTCCCTCTGAGACTATCCTCAATATTCCATATAAGGAACCCAAGTGTCACGTGTGGCATAATTTAAGACCACTCTCCATGTGATATCATCTAATTAATTATACCTATGAATCCATATGTCACCTACAACATAATTAAATTTTATTTATAATTAATTTTATTTCAAATATTTGGTGATCACATATATGGTGTTAAATGTCAGAACACTTGTATCAGCCTTTCCATGTCTTGTTTGATAGTTATGGATAATGGAACCCATGCTATTTTAAAATTCACATGATTCCATCTTGGAATTTAATTAATAATAAAAATATAATCTATAAAAAATATGAACAAGGGACTATGAATATAGGCTTACCATTTTACCTTTTTTAGATTCACACTACAATTCAATAATAGGGGCCAACTCAATAGACCTAAATTGGAGGTTCAATTTAAATTCAATTATATGTATTATGGAAAATTAAATGTGATTCACCCTAAGAGGTGTCTCAAATCAAGTTAAAAAAATCTAGGATGACAAATTTAGGTTTCTAGGACTACCTTAAGCAAAGTGATAAAAATTCATTTGATTATTTGGGAATTTTGGTTGTGTCACATAGAAATTATGTTGTTTAGAATGAAAACACAGAATATAAAATTGAGTCATTAACTGAAAAAGAACAAGACCATCTACCATAGATCTGTAGTTCACTCCACATCTAGTATTAAATTTATATTCAAGAAAGAACAGAAGAAATCAGACACTCCACATCCAATATTATCTTCAGATTCAAGAAAGAATAGAAGAAGCCAATAAAATTTTCAAATACTGTGATGATAGGGAATAGGGGGTGTCGACCTCAACATCATGGCATTGAGGGTTGTGGGAGAGATCCATTGGGAAGGAAAGGAGGTGGTGGGGAAGCCACTCGGAGTAGCTTCACTGGAGGAGGAGGATCGTGGGGAGGAGGGTCGCGGCGAGGAGGCGTCATGGGTGTTGAGGGTTTTTGGGGAACACATCGGGGAGGGTGTCGGGGGTGTTGACCTTGGCATCAGGGGTGTGTTGTGGGGGAGATCTATCAAGAAGGAAGAGAGGAGGTGGGGAGGCTGCTGGGAGAAACTTTTCTAGAGGAAGAGGGTCGTGGCGAGGAGGTATTAGGCTGTTGAGGGGTTTCATGGAGGATGGATCGATCGGGAGGAAGAAATTAATGGGGTTGGGGGAATTCTGCCACAGAGCCATGGATATTTTTTGGGTGTAGCCATGAATCTTTTAACCCTTGGACTTATAGGTGTGGCTATAGATCAATTTCCTAGTAGTGTTTGGGTTAACCAATTCACATGATGTATTCATGGATGTTATGAATAGAATTTTCCATGAGTTCTTGGATAAGTTTGTGGTTGTGTTCATTGATGATATTTTGGTTTATTCTAAAAGTAAATAGGAACATGAAATTCATTTATGTTTTCCATTGAAAACCTAAAAAGAAGAGAAACTATTTGGGAAATTCATCAAGTGTGAGTTTTGGTTACAACAAATTTCTTTCCTTGGTCACATTGTTTCAAAAAATGGCATAACTATTGATCCTGCTAAAATAAAAGTTGTTGAAGAATGGCCTAGACCCAAAAATATAATAGAGATCTATAGTTTTCTTGGTTTTTCAGGTTATTAGTAGAGGTTTGTTCAGAATTTTTCATGGTTATCTAGTCTAATGACTAAGTTAACTTGAAAAGGTGTTAAGTTCATTTGGACAAAAGAATGTTATGATTGTATTTAGGAATTGAAAAGAAGATAGGTGAATGCTCTAGTTTTGGCACTGCCTTCTAGAAATTGTTATTTTTTATATACAATGATGCTTCATTAAAAGGACTTGGTTGTGTAATTATGTAGAATGATCATGTAATAATTATTCTTCATGTCAGTTGAAACCACATGAGTTAAATTACCCTACACATGATTTGGAATTAGCTGTTGTTGTTTTTTTGCTTTAAAAATTTAGAGGCATCATTTTTCTGGAGTAAAATGTGAAATATATACTAACCACAAAAGTTTAAAGTATATATTCAATCAAAAATAATTGAACATGATATAGAGGAGATGGTTAGAATTAATCAAGGATTATAATTTCACGATCCTTTACCATATGGGAAAAGAAAATAAAGTGGCTAATGATTTGAGTCGAAAAAGTAATGCTTCATTAACCATGCTACATTTGGAATGAGATCCCTTGGTTTTTGATTTGATGAACTTTGGAATAGAAGTTGTTGGTGCTGGAAATTCCTCTATTTTGTTTCAGGTGTCAGTGAGATCATCCTCTCAGACAGAATTAAGAAAGTACAAAAGGGAGACAGTGAGTTGCATAAAAAGGTAGAATTGGTTCTGAAGGGTAAGTTACCTGATTTTAACATTGATAGTGATTGTGTTTTGAGATTTAGAAAGAGATTATGTATACCATGTGATTCACAGTTGAATAATGAGTTGTTATGTGAAGCTCATAGTTCCCCATTTTCATTTCATCTTGGCAGTACTACGATGTACAAAGATCTTCAGAAGTATTACTGGTAAGATGGAATGAAAAGAGATATTGTTGATTTTATTGTGAAATGTTTGACTTGTCAGCAGGTTAATGCGGAGTGAAAGTTACTAAAAGGGATGCTTCAGTCTTTATCGATGCCAGAGTGGAAATGGGAAAATATATCCATGTACTTCATTGTGGTATTACCAAATACATCTCAAGGTAACAATGCAATCTGGGTTGTTGTTGATTGATTGACTAAATCTGCTCAATTCTTTATTATTCGAGATACTTTGCCTTTATATAAACTTTCTCAGTTGTATGTTAAAGAGATAGTTAGGTTACATAGTGTTTCCATTTCTATTGTATCTGATCATGATCTCAGGTTTACTTCTAACTTTTGGAACGGCCTTTAGAAGTCATTGTGTATTGAACAAAATTTTGGTACAACTTTTCATCCTCAATCAGATGGGCAGTCAGAATGAACAATCCATACCTTGGAGGATATGTTACATGCTTGCTCAATGGATTACCAGGGAATTTGGGACCAACATCTTTCTTTGGTTGAATTTTCTTATAATAACAGTTTTCATTCCTGTATATAGATGGCTCCATTTGAGGCATTATATGGGAAGTGGTGTCAAACTTCTACTTTTTGGGATGAAGTGGGTGAAAGGAAGTTGATGGGACCAGAATTGGTAGAAGAGATGGCATAAAAAGTTCAGTTGATTCAGAAGAACATGAGAATAGCTCAGAGCATGCATAAAAGTTATGAAGATAACGAGAAGAAGGATATTTTTTTCGAGGTAGGTGATCATGTCTTTCTCAAAGTTTTTCCATAGAAAAGTGTGATGCGTTTTGGTAAGAAGGAAAAGTTGAGTCTGAGGTTCGTTGGACCTTATGAAATCCTGTAGAAAGTTGGATCAGTTGCGTACAAAGTGGATTTACCTCCATGTTTGTCCCAGGTACACAATGTTTTTCATATTTCAATTTGAGAAAGTATATGCCAGATCCATCTCATGTTTTGATCCCAGAGGTAGTTCAGTTTGAAGAGAATCTATCTTATGAGGAACATCTAGTCTAGATTCTTGATTGAAGAGAACAAGTGTTTTAGAATTAGGTAATTCACTAGGTAATGGTTTTGTGGAAAAACCATATGGTTGAAGAGGCAACGTGGGAATCTAAAAATGCTATGAGGGATAAATACCCCCATTTATTTTATATGTGAATAAAATTGCGAGGGTGCAATTTCCAAAAGGGGGGAAGGATGTAACATCCCAGGAAAATAAAGAAATATGAAATTTTCATATTTATTAATATTTTTTAATTAAATATTAATTTTACTTTAAAGGGGATTCTATGTTCGATGGTGTACCTGATACGCAACAACATGTTTCTTTGAAATCATATGCTTCACACTAAAAATATAATATTATTATTTTAAATGGTTGTTAACTCCTAGACGTTGTATTGGTGGAAATGAACAAAACTAACTAAAATATGATTATACATGTTTGTTAAATGTTTTTACATTTATCCAATAAAATTTAAAGGCTTAAAATGTGAGTGAATCTAATTTTAAGCATAATTTACTTCAAAAGGCCGATTTACCGCCTTTTGATGGAAAACCCTCTTTAAATATAGTATTGATAACTTTTATATGTTCAATTTGACCAAAATAAAATTCTTATTTATCATCTGGATATAAAAATTTACTTTGGATATTTTTTTTATATTTTTTGACAAAATTCATTTTTAATGAATAGTGAAAAATACTGTATTTTAATTCAAAACTTCCTTTTAATATAATTTATTTATATGGTTATATTATATTTTTAATTGGTTTTAAAGTGTAATTAGATTATATTTTTAAAATTTAATCTAATTTTGGTCATTGGAAGTAATTTCACATTGAAATTGGACATAAACAAGTGTCAATCTTTTGATAGTTAATATTTCTTAAAAACTCATCTTTTGTTTTGACAACGAGAATTAATTGTAAAATAATTAATCCAACCTATATGTTCTGAATTTGGTAAAACAGACATCATTTTCGACCATGAGTCATCTTATCTTCAAATGTAATTAGTTTTTGACATTTAGAAAGTGAAAATCATTATATAATAATATAATATTTTCACACTTTCCTAAAGAGCCTCTCCTTCCCCTTATAAAAATCCCTCACCTCTAAACCAGTCCTCAAACCTCTCAAACCCCTTGGTTCTTCCATCCTCAGCCCAATTATTCTCCCTACATCCCTCTACTACTCTTAGAAGCCTTAACGTAGGCATAAGACACTTCAAAAAACCCTTTTGGTTCAAACCAAAGGGAGTTACCCAATTTAAAGGTAACGTCTTCTCTTAAGTTATTTTGTATTATTTTACTTATCCAACATGCTAAATGCTTTTTATTACTTTATTTTATAACAACACCAGTATCTTCAATATACTAGGATGTTTTTATGAGAATTATTTGAACTACACTTACACACACCTCCATCTAATGAGCAATGAACATACTGTTTCTATGGACGGCGAACTACTGCCTCACAAAACGATGATGGTCCAAATATCTCTAACCGCCTCTCATAGTGGCCATTATGATGGAACTATATTTATATATGATATATATTATATTTATATTGTTTCTATGATTCTGTATTTTTCATTTATAGAATTCCTTTAGGGTTTCCATAGCGGGTAAATATGATAATCTCATTTGAGGAAGTGTGGACTACCGCCCCCTCAAAGTGATATGATTCGTTCATGCCTTATGTGGAATGTAAAAAGGGTAGAGTTAATGAAATTATATATGATATTATAATATAATTATAATATAATTATGTATCATTAATTTTTCATTCCATTACAATGTGAATTAGAAATGAAAGTAGCATTCATGCGTATGTATGGCTTACCGTCTCCATGAAAGGTGCATTTCATTTCTTCAATCCAAATGTTATGTAGTACTATAAATACATGTATACACTAGATATATATGATATCTAAATCAGGAATATCATTATGGATAAAATGAACTTTTGACCACCTGAACAACTTTTAATTATAAGAATTCCATTTTTGACTCAAGTACCAAATATCGACAAAATGACCATTATTAACTTAAATGATTACATAATTGTTGGAATCCTAATGCAATAATCATGTTTTAATGATAAAAAATCCCATTAAACCTAGTTAAATCCTATAAATTATATCAAATCATGTGTATTATTGTTTAAGTTTTCTCATTCTTTAAGTAGAGTCATTCATGATCTTAATTTCTCTACACTCAGTTTTGATAATATATACTATCCCTTGACTCACTTTATAATGATTTCTCTGAAAAATGATTATGTTTAATTATTTCCATAAGTATCACTACTTTAGTCTGAATAAAAATATTTTCTTAAGTCTGAGACACCATGAAGCAGACACCGTGAATCAGACACCGTGAAGCAGACACCGTGAACATTCAGACAAGTGAAGCAGACACCATGATATCCAGCCACCTTGAACAACACACCATGACCATGACACACCGTGACCACAAGAAACCATGACCGTGAGACACCATGATCACAAGACACCATGACTACGAGACACCGTGACCAATCTAGACACCGTGTGAAGGAGGCATTGTTTCCATGACATATTGTGACACTATTTCCTAATATATTTTGTCGTTTTTCAATTTAATCTCTAAAGGTCATATTTGAAGAGTTTAATGCACCGACATAATTAATGTTTCTTTGTAGAAAAATCATCGGACAATACGAGGTATGAGGTGAAGAATACATGCTACCAGTCGGCCCCAATGCATGAACTCCAAGATAAAAGAGTAATGTGGCCCAGAAAATATACAATCTTAGCACGACATAATAAACAATATGGTGGGCGTGAACGTGAGAACAATATACATTTTGGATAATTGGATCATACAACTCGATTCTTCCGAAGAACACATGAATCATACTGAAATCACGAGAAGATCTTCACACTTTCAAACATCACAATGAACACAAGCCAGATCTGTCTGACTTACGACACTCTGTTTTCCAGACGAGGAATTGAATTATACATCTGATCCATCTCAAAAGTCCAGAGCTGCAAAGACCAACACTCAGAGTACTTCTAAACCTATCTCAATATTTCTTCTCTATTTTGTATCTTTTATTAACTTTCAAGCAGAGTGTGTATCTGTATAAAAAAACACTCTTTCTCCCACATTAAACTGAAGGATACAATATATCCTTACTCAAACATTATTTTACTACTGTGTATACCCCCTGATAAGTGTTTAAGAGGTCCTTGTGTGTCCTGGTAGTTTTTATACACAAAGAACTATGGAAAAGGTCACTATGTGGCATGAACAGTCCTTTGTACTGTTTTTTAACCCTAATCTAGGGTGTCGATCAGAGTTTATTTATATAAACTGATTGGTGGAAGGTGATCACCAAGTGGAGTGGATTACGTCTTGGCCTGAGACTGAACCACTTGTTTAATATCCATTGTGCTGCATCATTTAGTCTTCTCTA
This sequence comes from Viscum album, assembly GCA_963277665.1. Taxonomy (NCBI): domain Eukaryota; kingdom Viridiplantae; phylum Streptophyta; class Magnoliopsida; order Santalales; family Viscaceae; genus Viscum; species Viscum album. The sequence goes on from OY728119.1 coordinate 2,047,287,525, forward strand.
TTTTAATGATTTTCTATATAACTCAGAAATCACTAAATTCACTTTGATAGTTAGTCTTGGAAAGAAGTTATAACTGTCTTGTCTTAGCAGAATATCTTCAAAAGTAACTTTAATAACTGATATTAAGATAACTAAGAATTAATCAATCTTCTAAGAATTTATTTAAACAGTCAAACTCTTATAACAGTATAACCTTGATTAACTGGGTTGTATCTAACATTTGGGTAAATACTTTTTACATAAATTTTTATAGTTACTCAATTGACACCTCCCCTCTTGTGTAATCAACTCCAACCAACATTTGGTATCAAAGGTTGTTTATTATGACTCTGTTTAATATTATTCAACTATGATTGTAGTTGTACTATAAATATCTATAAATATCTATTAATTCTAAATTTCTAACTATTTTAAAGTAATACTATATTATCAATAATAGATTAGAGGGTGCTACAACCAACAGACCACCATTCTTTAATGGAATCAACTATTATCAATGGAAAATTAAAATGAAAATTCATTTAGAGAGTATGAGTTTTGAAATTTGGTCTTCCATTATAGATGAATATAAAATTCCTGATACTAATGGAATCACATGGGATAAACCTACCAAAGCTACATACAATAACAATTGAAAAGGTATGAATGGTTTATACTGCTCTTTAAGAGATGCAGAATTCAATTGAATTTCTGCATGTAAAACTACCCATGAAGTTTGGGATACCCTGTTTGTCTCACATGAAGGAACATCTAGTGTAAAAGAAATGAGACTTAATACTTGTACTATCAAATATGATAATGTTGAAACCTGATGAGCCTATTTTTGACATGTATCTTAGGTTCAATGAGATTTTCAACACAATGATCTCGCTTGGAAGAGAAGTCACTACCAAGGAACAAATCATGAGAATTCTTAGATTTCTACCTAACAGATGGAGTGGAACTTCTATCTCTATTAGAGAATCATGCAACATCAACAAACTACCTATAAAATAACTCATTGGGAAACTGATGATGTATGAAGAGTAACTGAAAGTGAACAAAGAAGAGGAGGATGAACCAAAGAGGAAATATGTTGCATTCAAGACCACCACCTCTAAACACAAAGACAAAGGGAAACTAGAATATTCTGTAGAAAGCTTCACTAGTGAAAAATCATCACCTGACAGTGATGAGGTGATGGCTCAATTACCTGGAATATTTAAAAGATTTTACATGAAGAATAACTTTTTTCGAAAACCTAACTTTGAAGGTAAATATGACCAAAACGTAAATTGGAAGAAGGACTTGAAAATAAGTGACAAGACTAATGAAATTGTCTGTTATGAATGTAAGCATAAAGGAAATATCAAGGTAGTTTGTCCAAATCTCAAGTACAAAAAGAAGTACGAGGATAAGGACAGGAAGTATAAAAAGGCAATGAAAGTAACCTGAAGTGATTCTGAGGACAGTTCAAGTGACTAAGAAACATCATATAATGAACATGAAAATAAATCCAATTTGTGTTTTATGAAAAAAACATCTGAGGTAAAACTTGACTCTTCTGTACATGATTCATACTATTATAGAGATGAGAGTGACTCTGAGAACATTACTAATAATGAAATGTTTGAATACTGTAACATGCTTGAAGAAACATGAAATGAACTAAAAGATAAATATAAATCACTGAAGAAACATCATGCTCTTACTGTGACTATTAAATCTAAACTCACAACTGAAAAGGAGAAAAATTCTCAACTACTTAAAGAAAACAATGAATTAAAAATGTCTAATGAGTAATTGAAGAATGACCTTGAGAAGTTTACCAATGGTAAGAATAACCTTACACAAATTCTAAAAAAACCAATTGCCCCTAAATACAATAATGGCATTGGTTATTAACCTGGAAAATGAAATCTTGGTAGAACAAATTTTGTTTCAAGATCTAATACATAATGTTTTACTCCCAGTTCTGGACACAGGTCAACTAATTCAATTCATGATACATGTTCAACTATTTCACATTTTTGTGGACCGAATAGAGTTTATTTTTCAAATACTTTACTTAATGCTTATAGGAAACCTATGAGGCAGATATGGGTTCCCAAAGAACTTATTACTAATATTACTGGACCCAAACAAGTATTGGTACCAAAATCTATTTTTTCTTGATCATTTCATAGGAAAGATGATTAAAGAGTACCTGTAAAAGTGTATGGTACTTGGACAGTGGATGTTCAAGCCACATGATAGGATACTACTCTTGATTCAAGAACCTAATCAAAATAGTTGGAGGACATGTCACATTTGGTGACAATGCCAAAGTAAAAATTATTTTCCTCAACCAAATCGGTAAATCTAATTCATTTTTTATTTCTAAAGTGCTATTTGTTGATGGATTAAAATATAATTTTCTTAGTATCTCACAATTATATGATGATGGATTTCATGTTATATTTGAAAATGATGCTTGAAATACCTTTAATTCTAAAGACGAATTAGTGTTTTTCTACTTTAAGAAATGAAAATGTTTACTCTGTTAACATAGATTCCTTAGCTTCTCAAAATGATTCATGTGTAAGTGTATTTCATATAGAGTCTTGGATCTAGCATAGGATACTAGGACATTGTAATGTTCACTCCCTTAGAAAGTTAACTAGAAAAAGATTAGTTAAATACTTAACCAAAATTTAGTTTCCAAATGACAAAGTGTGTAATCCCTGTCAAAAGGGAAAACAACAGAAAATTTCCTTCAAACCGAAGAAAGAAGTGTCAACTTCTCAACCTCTCAAACTGGTTCACATGGATTTATTTGGACCATTTAGAGTTTCTAGCCTAAATGGGAAGCACTATGTTTATGTTCTTGTAGATGACTTTTCTAGATATACTTGGACTTTCTTTCTAGATCAAAAAAGTGAATCTTGTTCTTATTTTACTAAATATGCCAAGTCTGTAGAAAATATTAGTGGGCTTAGAATTAAATCATTAATAAGTGATCATGGTCATGAGTTTGAAAATAAAGAGTTTGAACCCTTCTACTCACAAAATCGTTATATTCAAAATTTCTATACCCCTAGAACACCTCAACAAAATGGAGTTGTAGAAAGAAGAAATAGAACACTGAAAGAGATTTCTAGAACAATGCTTAGTGATTATGACCTACCTATTTAGTTTTGGGCTGAAGCTATCAATACAACATGCTACATAATCAATAGAGTGTTGATTAGACATATTCTTAAGAGTACTCTTTATGAGTTATAGAACAGTAGAAAATCCAAAGTTAACTACTTCTAAGTTTTTGGCTGTAAAGTCTATATTCTTAATACTAACGACAATATTGACAAATTTGCATCCATGACTGATGAAGGTATCATTTTAGGATATTCTATGTCCAGTAAATACTATAGAGTGTTCAATAAAATAACTAAATGTGTGGAAGAATCTATCCATATAAAATTTGATGAAATAGATCCACATGAGCCTAAAACCTCTCTATTAAACCTAGAGGACAATGTATCAAATCTGAACATCAATTGAAAATACTCAAACACTTCTGTGAAAGAATCTGTGAAAACTTTCAGTTTTGGAGATTCCCTAGAATCAAGTCACAATGAACCTGGACCTGTCGATGAACCTGAAATCACTAGTCCCTCCTTTTCTAGAACTGTTAGAACTCTTATGTACCATCCTTTAGATGTTGTTGTAGGAGACCTAGACAGAGGAACACAAACTAGAGATTCTCTTAGAAATCAGGTTGAACATAAAGTTTTCTTGTCACAACTTGAACCTAAAAACATTAATGATTCTATCAATGATGAATTTTGGGTGATGGCTATGAAAGAAGAAATTAATCAGTTTGAAAGGAACACATTTGGGAAACTTGTTGAAAGACCTACAGACACATTCACCATAGGCACTAAATGGGGTTTTATAAATAATGTAGATGAATCTGGTAACACAGTTAGAAATAATGCTAGATTGGTTTCTCAAGGATATATTCAAGAAGAAGGCATTGACTATGAGGAGACTTATTCCCTAGTAGCTAGAATCGAATCCATCAAAATCCTACTTGCCTAAGCTACACATCTGAATTTAAAACTATATAAAATGGATGTTAAAAGTGAATTATTAAATGGGTATATAGCTGAGGATGTTTTTGTTTAACAACCCCCTTGATTTAAAAACCCTCATTTTCCAGATCATATTTTTAAATTATCCAAAGCTTTATATGGTTTAAAAAAATCTCCAAGACCCTGGTTTGATAGACTGAGTACTTATCATATCTCCAAAGGTTTTACAAAAGGAATAGTTGATTCTACCCTTTTTTATAAAACTAATTTCTATTGATATTTTAGTTGTTCAAATCTATGTAGATGACATTATTTTTGGATCTTCAAAAAATTCATTATGTGTTGTTTTTTTTAAAATGATGAAAAATGAATTTGAAATGAGTTTAATGGGCGAACTAAAATTATTTCTTGGGTTTCAAATCTTTCAAAATAATGATGGAATTATTTTAACTCAATGTAAATATACTAGAGATCTTCTAAAAAGTTTTGGATTGGATAACACTAAAAGTAGTAACACTCCCATGAGTACCACTTGTAAGTTGGATCTTGATGAAGATGGAAAATATGTTGATCAAACCACTTATAGATGAATGATTGGAAATTTACTCTACATGACTGCTAGTCGACCTGACATTATGTTTAGTGAGTGTATGTGTGCTCATTTTCACGCAAAACTTAAGGAATCTCATTTAAATGATGTAAAGATAATTTTTAAATACCTCAAGCATACACCCAATATAAGATTGTTCTATACTAGAGGACAATAATTTGAATTAGTTATTATTATGATGTTGACTTTGGTGGATGTAATTTAGATAGAAAAAATCCTTTGGAACATGTCACTTTTTAGGCAAGTCACTAGTATCATGGTGTCGTAAGAAAAAAAATTCTGTTGCATTATCTACTACAGAAGCTGAATACATAGCTGCTTTCAGTGGTTGTGCACAAATTTTATGGATGAAACATACATTACTAGATTTTTGATATCAATTCAGGCATGTACCTATAAACTATGACAACACAAGTTCTATTAACATCTTAAAAAATACTATTTCACATTCTAGGACAAAGCATATTAATGTAAGACATTCCTTTTTGAGATATCATTATCAAAAAGGTGATATCACTTTATAATTCATTGGTACTGAGTATCATCTTGCTAGTATATTTACCAAAGTACTTAAATTCTGAAAGAATAGAATACATCATACATAAGTTAGGAATGATAAATATTAAGTAAATCTTTTATTGTTTCATGATTACTGTCACATAATAAAGTTGATGTTTACTGTCACATCGTAAAGTTGATGTTTACTGTCACACCATAAAGTTGATGTTTACTATCACACCGTAAAGTTGATGTTTACTATCACACCGTAAAGTTGACAGTTACTGTCACACCAAAATGTTGATGTTTACTGTCTCACCGTAAAGTTCATGTTTACTGTCTCATCATAATGCTCAGTTATTGTCTCACCATAAAATTCATTATTTGTCTCATCATAAAGACCCGATATGATCTCACAGTAAAGATTCTTTATGATTTTTTATATTTGAATTAAAAACCGTATCACAGTAATTATCCTTTTCACCTTTTTGTTTTCCCACACTTTTACTTTTGCGACGTTTGTTATTCCTAAATAATAAAATAAAGGAAGTATCATTTGTCCTTCACACAAGCTTTCTTCTATTCACTCATTCGTAACCTCTCTTCAAACCTTCAACCCTTATCTCTCTCTTGACCCTTCAGTGGATGCCCATGATGAAAATCCCTTCATCGTTCACTCCTGAGAAATGTAGTGCAAAGAAAAAGAAAATGACACCCAAGCTAGCACCCGAAGGTCCTCTAAACCCAAATATGATAAACTAACTTGTTGTACGTGAGAAATAGGTTTTACCTAAATGGAGTTTGTCAAGTAAGTCTCTGGTTATGAATGTTTTAAAAGAGAAAGGCTGGCTAGAGTCTTTTTCAAAGGAAGATAGGCCTATCTATCCTAAGTTAGTGGCCCGGTTTTATCAATATGTTCAGTTCTCCTTTGAGTATGAAGATGGATATATTGTGAGAAGATAGATCAATGGAAATAAATGCTCATTATCTTTGAGTTTATGGGCTACATGCCTTAGGATACCTCATGAATGCATCTATGAGTATTATCAAAGAGGACCTCCACCTTTAACTGAATTCTTTGATCTGGAGGATACTTTGAAAGCCTTAACTGGAAATGGCACCAAGAGGGGAGCCATTACTACTGAACTAGATGGATAATCAAGGATTTTGTTCAAGTTTATTTAGAATCTGGATAGCCCCAAAAATTTGATTTTTCTATTTTGAAATATCAAGATGTGTTTCTGATTCATCTTATGAAAAATGGGAATAAGATCAACCCTTTCAAGTACATCATACACCATAAGTGTGAACTGATCAAAGCTACATCCAAGTCAACCCCTTGTTTTACTCTCAACTTATCTCATCCATGCATCAAGCCAAAGGATTAGTTAGACCTAATGAGGATTTTATAATGGATTGTGAGTACTTCCTTTCAAAAGTCACTATCAATATGATGAAGATAAATTAGAACCATTGGAAAAAGGTATGGGTAGAAGACAATGATAAACTTTATGAAAAATTCATTCCTGTGGAACATCCCTCAAGACCAAGAGATATTTCTAATCCTGATTTGGAACCAGATGAAGTTGTTGAGTACTCTTCTAAAGAATAAGAAGAAGAGGCTGATATTCCCCCCAGGGAAACTATTTTTGTTGAGAAGACAATACTTTTATCCCTCTTGTGGTAAGTGAAAAAGAAGTCCCTGCACCTACAGAAGTTGTTACTCTGAAACCTCAACCCGAGGCTGCAACAGAATCTATTTCCAAAGAAAATGAAAATAATTTCATGGAAGAACCTATAGTGGAAGAGATACCTATTATACAAAGATATGACCTTGAGGAACTCCTAGTGGAACAATTTGTTCCAAAGATAATCCCTACAGATGGGGAAAGGATGGAGCTGATTTTTAGCTGGCTAGGCATGAAATGACGTAAGAACTAAGAGATGAGTTTGTGGAATTAGATCAAGATCATAAGCCTCTCAATCCCAAGAAGGATGCTACTATTGAGGGGGAGAAACCCCCAAATCTGGAATCCACTAAAGAACCAAACCTGATAGTTCCAATTTTTATAGACACTCGATATAAGCTCCCCAGTTTCTATGATGTGGATGAATCTCAGCAAGTCTTTGCAAAAGGCCTTGAACTTCCCTCTTTGTTCCAGTTGAAATCGGTCTCTAATATAGCCCCTGCAAAGGAACCTGAAACTGTATCAATACCTATTCCTGAACCTTCATCAAACCAATCATCCTTGGTGAGTATGGATGATCTAAATGAATTTGGTGGTACCCTTTTGTCTGGTGTTGAAAATGTTATGAATTATTAACCTGCTCTTGTGACACATCTAAGTGAGAATTATTCCTCTTTGTTGTTGGAGAAAGTTATTTGGAAAATACAAACCAAAATGATTCATGAGATTCAGGAAGTCCGAGTTGAAAACAGACCGCTTAGTGCTGAAGTGAAGACTCGGAAAGGTATGATTGAAGACATGCAGAAAGAGATGCATTCGAGATCAGAGCTTATTTCTCATCCTGTGGAACCTGTTTTTCCTCAAACCCCACATAATGTTGTCTCTGAGATTCAACCACATTTAGCTTCCGGAGTTAAAAAGGTCTTAGAATAGAACAAACATATTGTGAAAGAAATTCTAGAGCTTGTGGTTAATCTAAACAAACTCACTGATGAGTATACGTGGTGCCTTTAGAAAGTACTGAATCAACTAAAATCTCTCACCACTGTGGTAAATGCATCTAAAGCCTCTGGTAAATCCTTTGAACCCTCTTTAGACAGTGATATTCTCAGAACAGTGGTCAAAGAAGAGCTTCAGACTGTTCTTAGTGGCTTCAATAAGTATTCTCTCTCTACAGTTATCAAGAACATTGACCGAGTTCTTGACCTGGTCCAAATCCATTCTAAAATTTCTAATGATGCTCAGAAAGAGATTTCCAAGAAAGTGGGTTTCTACTTCAACAGAATATTCTCCAATGTAGAAATGATTAATCATTTCAAGTATCTTGTGAAAAATCTGTGGATTCCACCTATTACTCAATCTTTGAAGACCCATGTCCAAAAGGTCACAGAGTTTACTCGGTTGCTGGACAAGTTTATGGGGAACAAGGATGATTTTGATAAATCCATGCAGTATGGTGGGGAGATAATTGTGGATTTTATCAAACTCCTGAGGCCCTATCTTTATGTGTAGAGTACATCCATTGTTGCTCCTATGGTTGCACCTCTAAGACCTGGATTTCCTACCATCACTTCTGTCCTAGCCTCCACTACTATGTCTGTCATCCATGCTCTGAGTCACATCAGGCCTGTGATCCATGATCAACAACTGCCTTGATCTTCTAATGCACCTACTCTGAATCCCTCAGTTTTTGAGGGCCTTCCTTTACCTTCTCTATCAACTATCTCCCTTCTTCTACCTCAACCTCTGATCCTATAGCATTATCTTCTGCTACTGATGCTAAAGGAAAAGATAAGTCCAACCCAAAAATAAGAACAATGATTACTCCTTTTTGATAGGAATAATGTTGCTTTTGTTTTTCTCCTTTGTGTTTGTACTGGATCTTATTTTCTTTAATGACATGTGCACTTTTAATGACTTCTCTTACTCAATCTTTTTGAAAATCCCAAAAGGGAGAGAAATCTCTATATTTTATACGTTAATCCCTATATCTATAGTTGAATCAAATATACTCTTTAATATATATGATTTGTGATCATCAAAAGGTGGGAGATTATTGGACTCCTCATGTACTAATCATGTTTTAACGATCACAAATCCTATTCGACCTAGTTAAATCCTATAAATTATATCATATCATATGTATTATTATTTTATGTATTCTCATGAATTAAGAAGAGTCATTCAATATCTTAATTGATCTACACTCAGTTTTGATACTATATGATGTCCTTTGACTCACTTTATAATGATTTCTCTGACAGATGATTATGTTTAATTATTTTCATAAGTATCACTGCTTAAGTCTGAATACAGATATTTTCCCAAGTCTGAGACACCATGAAGCAGACACCGTGAAGCAGACACCATGAAGCAGACATCGTGAAACAGACACCGTGAACATTCACACACAATGAAGTGGACACCGTGATATCCAGACATCGTGAACAAGACCCCGTGAACAAGACACTGTGACTATGAGACACAGTGACCATAAGATACCATGACCGCGAGGCACCATGACCACAAGAGACCATGACTATGAGACACCATGACAAATCTAGACACCGTGTGAAGGATACACTATTTCCATGATATACTGTGACACCATTTCCTAATATATTTTTTCATCTTTCAATTTAATCTCAAATGGGCATATTTAAATATTTAAATGCATTAACATATTTAATGTTTCTTTGTAGACATATCATCAGACAGTATGAGGTAGGAGGTGCATAATACATGCTAACTATCAGCCCCAACACATGCACTACTAGATAAAAGAGTAATGCGTCCCAGAAAATATACAGTTGTAGAAAAATAAAAAGAATAAGTTGGTGGGAATGAACTTGAGAACAATATACATTGTGGATAATTCGATCATACAAGTCAATTCTTCCAAAGAACACACAAAGCATACAGGAATCCCAAGAACATCTTCACATTGTTCAACATCACAAATAATACAATCCAGATGTGTCTAACTTGCGACAGTCTATTTTCCAGACGAGGACTCGAATTCTGCATCTGCTTCATCTTAGAAGTCCCGAGCTACATGGACCAACACTCAGAGCACTTATAAACCTATCTCAATATTTTTTCTCTCTTGTGTATCTTTTATTAAATTTTGAGCAGAGTTTGTATCTATATAGAAACACACTCTGTATCCCACATTAAACTGAAGGATACAAGATATCCTCACTCAAACATTCTTTAACTCTTGTTTATAACCACTGATAAGTGTGGAAGAGGTCCCTATGTGGCCTGGTAGTTTGTACCCACGAAAAACTGTGGAAGAGGTCCCTGTGTGGCCTGGATAGTCCTATGTACTGTTGTTTAACCCCGATTCAGGGTGTGGATCAAAGTTTATTTATATAAATAGCTTGGTGGTAGGTGATCACCAAGTGGAGTGGATTAGGTCTCGGCTTAATACTGAACCACTTTTTTAATATCCGTTGTGCTGCTTCATTTAGTCTTCTTTGTTTTACTTTTTTCTATATAACTCAAGAATCACTAAATTCTCTTTGATAGTTAGTCTTAGAAAGAAGTCATAACTGTATTTTCTTAGTAGAATAGCTTGAAAAGTAACTTTAATAACTGATATTAAGATTAATGATAATTAATAAATCTTCTAAGAAGTTACTTAAACATTCAAACTCTTATAATAGTATAACCTTGATTAACTGAGCCGTATCTAACTTTTGGGGAAATAATTTTTATAGAAATTTTTATAGTAACTCAATTAAGCCCTCCCCTTTTGAGTAATCTACTATGACAAACAATAATGTTTATAACATGGTAATAATTGGTATAAAAGGAATCATAAACTTGAAAAAAATTCTTAAGGAAGTAGAAATTAACTTTAGTTTATTATTCCGGAGACTAAAGAACGAACGAGTCAAGTCGGACATGAGGTAAGGGACTTCGTCTCAATCTCATTTCATTGAGGAATATATTGTTTTATACAAAACATTCTTTTCTAAAATTTATAAAAACCTTTTAATTTTCATTTCATTCAAAGGGAATCTTTTTCTACGAAGCATTTTACTAAACGAAAAAAATAATGTTGATTTTTAACGTAAGTGATGACAACGACCTTTCCACCGCCACATGTATTATTTGATTTTGGATTCCTTAACAAGCCGTAATTTTTTTAAAAGGAAAATAAATACGATATTATCTTTCATATATTTTGGTCATTGAAAATGGTTTTGATAATGGATATGTTATGTCAATATATTTAAGTGATATATTGTGATTGAAATGTGGAAATGTTTTCTTTTCTTTATATTTTTTGTATGTGTTTTGATTTTATAATGGTACGTGGACATTTGATGGGTGGTTACATGATAAACCAAATGATAGGTGGTGCCGTGATAAACGAGGAAAAGTGGTTACATTATAACCTCCAATGCATTGGGTATAGAAGTCGTCCGTATGGATATTCCATTTAGTGATATGTGTGGAAGTCGACCGTATGGTTATTCCATTTATGTATGTTTATATCCCAAGTTACCTTTATATATTATGTGTTCTTTATATGGGTTTTATGGTAATATTTTGGTTACAAAAGGGTAAGAAAAGATATTTTATGTAGTGAAGAGTATTTACTACTTCATAAACGTGAAAAATATTACTTATGATAAAGTATTCATGGTTTACTTGTTGTTTTAAAAAACTAACAGTTTTACTCCTTTGTGTATCCCTTACTGAGCTTTTTATTCACATACTAAGTTTTTGAAATGATTTTCTTAGGAAATAAAGTGGAATATGGTCATGGATGGGATCAAACAAAAGTCATTCTATCTAAACCATGGAACTAGATATGACTCTTTTTTTTCTATAATTTTTATTCTGTTAAAAAAATGGAAACTGTGTTAATGTGTCTATATGTAATATTCAAGTTGTTATGTATATGTTATTACCTAATTATATAGATATTTAAAACTGAAAATATTCTCAATGTGAATTATTAACTTAATTCAAGAATATGCAATATTTAAGGCCATATACTTATAAAGAAAATCAATTGCACTAACTTTATACAAACATTCCAGGGTCTGAAATCTCTTTTGATACTAGGATTTATATGGAGACATTTTAATTATAGAGTGGTAGATGTTATTATATTTAAACGATACTTGAGATAAATTTTGATCACAACTCACATGTATTTTAAGTGAGAATGAAATTTCCATGTCATTAAATGTTTGGATAGTTAATTTAGTTTGAAAATCTATTTACTGATTATCTGTTATTATTTGATTAATCTCTAAATTTAAACACCTTTAAGGAATCCTAGAAAATTTCAATATAATTGATGAATAATGATAAAATAGTATAAATATTTTCATACCACGGAGTGTCACACCATTATATATATATATGACATGTCAAGATGATTTAGTGTTGAATCTTATAAGGTTTATATGAAATAGGTTGATTCTATAAGAAGATCTATAATGAACCATATTATATTTTTCCCTTTGTTTTTTAGATGACTTGTAATTAAATCCATTGTAATATTATACAACTTCCACTTTGGTAAATGTAAATGTTGCAAGACCTCTTTAGGAATTTGCATATCTACTTTTAAATGTTTTCATACTAAGTTTCTTGTATTGTAATTTCAAATAAATGCATTATAGTTTTCCACAAGAAATGTTTTATGGTATCCCTATACATATTTTTGGAAAAAGGATCTGTAGAGTGTAATGATTTAAGAGAATGATTCTAAAAATCATTTCCCACATCTAGTATTGATGAAACAAATGATCATTTGCCATAAAATAAAACTCCAACTTCAAAAATATTAATCTATATTAATTTCTATTTTCTCACATTTTCTATGTTAATTTAAATAGAACCATGATAATTTTTAGATTTATTAATCTTATAAGATAAATAATTTTATTTAATTACATGGAATGAGTTTGATTTTCCCCTTCTATTAAAATACCAAATTGCATTATTACAAAATCCTTGAGCACCAGATAATTATCCACCTTCATCGCAGATAAGATACCACCATCTTTTATACTTATTGAACATAATGTATTTTTTTACATTTCTAGGATGATAATGAATAAAAAACAAAACCCAGTCGTAATTACAACAATATTTTTTACTCATAAAAGGATCTTTATAAGTAAATATACAATTTTAAACCTCTTTATTCAACATACCTATCACATTTCACTCTAAAGAGATAATTTATATATATCATTAAAAGAACAAAAATACTAAAATGTGTTACATTAATATCATTTTATTTCAACTGTTAATATGAATAAGATACCACTCGATTTTTCAGGGTTATAAGTAATGAACTTGACCCTAATAACCCAGATCTTGTGGTTTCCTTATTACATTGACATTAGATATAAGAGATCACAACCCAAATGAATGAATAGTTAAATAGTTTTATATAACTAGATACAATATTGAATACGAAATTACATTTTAAAACATTACCAAGAATGTAGTGTAAGTAAATATTATGCATCATTGAACTCATTCAAAGATTCATTCTTCATATACTAGGGAAATGAAATAAAATAAGTGGTGATCCCTAATTCCTTAGTGATGGTTATGTATAGTGTATTATATTATGATTAAATAAGGAATAATAAATATGGAAAGGTAAATAACTGAAAACATAAGACCTTTAATCGTTAACATGAGAATGAAAAAATATATGACAACAATAAACAACGATAAAATAATTCTAGATAACTAATAAAATGATCATGAACCTTATCCATGGATATTATAACTACTCAAATAATCAAATGGAAATCAATAACTAATCTAATAATAATGGAATGCATAATTATGGACATCATAAACATACAATCATGGCTTCATTCCAAATCATATTATATAAATGTGTAATACCTCGACCAAATACCCAAATAGTTTATCTCATGATACCTACTGGTGAATAGAGGGACAACAATGAGACCTAACCATAACTTACTAAGTTGTATGCATTCAAAATATGAATGGAGAGAATAATAATTCAATACATAATCATCATAAACATTAATATGGAAAACCTAGCATATGAATTATTAATACTTATCCAAATAATTTTGATTGTAAATCATACAGATAAATAATTATGATGGTATCATTAAAACATATCCCCAGTGGACCATAATTAAAATAAAGGATCAATTTTACTTAATAATCAAACACTATCCATATAGGAAGAACTAGAATACAAAATTTCAATACTTTCCCCAGTAAAAATAAACAGAAACCATCTCGATAAAAAATAAGGTTGGAATCATTATATCATATACCCAATGAATCATAATAAAATTAAAGGTTTTTTTATCATTGATGAATAAAAATACCATAAAACAATCATTAAAAAAACCCACAAGGAAAATACCCTATTTAAATTTTGAAATAACATTTGAAAAGTAAAACCTTCCAAAATGATAGGAAAAAAATTTCATTTTAAAAGAATCATGGAAACTTATAATGGAATAATCAAAGTATTTGATGTTCATTATGGTATGAAATTTTATTTATTCTAGTTAAGTTAAGAAAAAAGATAATTTTCACATTTTTCTAAGAAATTTTAAAAAGTACCACATTCAGAAAATGATATGAATATTCATTTTAAACCATTTTGTAAAATTAAAACATGGTTAAAATTTATTTAATAAAAATTGGAAAATATTAAAAACATTATTTAAAACATTTTTTATATATCATGGACATGGAAGGAATAATTCCTGACTAAAGGGGAGATAGTTTTTGTTTTTTTAAAATTTATTTTTGATAATTTGACTACATAATAGTGAAAATTGAAAGGAAAAATTATATATTTTAAAAAATAACTTGAGGAGAAGAAATCATATTGTAATTAAGGAAGAATTATCATATAATTCCCAAAATGTAGACTAAATCCTAAATAATCTTGAATAATGATGAGATTTTTGTATAAACCCATACCACTTTAATAACTTTTGAATCATACAATCTATGAAATTAATAACATAAAAAAATTAAATTATATGAATTTAAATATATTCATGATATAAAATATCGATGGGGTAGTAGATCCACCTCAATAATTAATATAGGTGTATAACATTACATATATCCCAAAAAAGACAATTTTAAACAAAGAACCCTAACAATAATCATAACATTGTAGTCAGAATTAATCAATGAATTGATTATGTGAATCAAATTTATATCCATATAAAATAAATTTAAACAATATTTAAAATATTCAAAATTCATTACTCACATAATCATAAAATATGAAAGACAATGAAGATGAAATATAACCAAATGAAAAGAAATTGAATTATGAAACCCCTTACCACTTGATAAATTTAAAGATAATTACAATTGAATGAAATAATATTCATTGAAACATAAAAACCCATTAATATTTAATTATTCATGTTATAACATGTAAAATGGAAGTTTAAAAACCATATAAAGAAATTGGAACATAACATTATAATATTTCTCAACAAATGGAAATTGAGACAAAATCCCTTACTTCATGTCTGAATCATCACATATGTTATTTATATTTTTGTATAAAACACTTTTGTCAATTATTTACCTTATTATAAACTTTTTTATGTTTTTTTATTCCATTTATTTTATTTTTTATCATGTTACATTTAATTATATAATCAATTAGGTTCAAATCACATGTTTTAATGATATTCTATTCATATATCCAAAATGAGTTCGATATTTTGGAGAAGGTAAAAATATCATTTACCAATCATATATAGAATAATAAAAATATATAATTATCATTTTTATACATAAATTATACTTTTTATACCAACCGTGAAATAGTTTTTCTCAAAACATTTAATATGTTATAATCATCATGACAATAAGTCGTTAGTACCCATATGTAATATTTCTCGTTTTCATCGATCATTATGAAAAGAAGGTAAGTATTATTCAATAAACATAAAATTATAATTATATAACAAATACTATATATTTTTTATATTAATACACTTATACATATGTCATCCATGTGATGTGGTGAATAAGAACGAATCACATCATTTCATGGAGGTGATAGTCCCCATGAACGCGCAAATGACATTATCATTTTTTAGTGAATGGAAATGTATGAAAGTAAATGATATATTATCATTTAAGAATTATAATTATATTTTAAATATAATATATATACATTAAATCAATCATTAAAACTATCCATGAGTTTTGTTGATAGAAAAATAAAAATACATCGGTTTGCGAGGCGGTAGTTTGTTGTAAACAAAAACCAACAGTTTCGTTATCCATTTGATGGAAGAGGAGATGGATATAGGGTATTCCATTGAAAAAAAATATAATTATATGGTATATATTTATGTTATTATATATTCATCGTTTAATATGACTTTAAATAGGAAGGATAATAAATAAAATAAAAATACTTGATTAAGAATCATAACTCTTTTCCGACAACCTCTTTAGTTTTACACCAAAAGCATTCCTAGGAGGGGTTTCTAATAAAAAAAGACCATGTTATATTGGAATGTAATTAAGGAAGATATTTTTTTATTTATTTATTAATAAAAAATTATATTTTTTTCATTAATAAAATTGGAGATGAGGTTCCCTTTTATAAGTGTGGGGAGAGGCACTTTTAAAATTTCTTAAAGTATTAAATTAATATAAATTATTTTTCATAGAAAAATAGAGAAAAATTATATATTTATAAGATAATAAGGTTATTTGTTTCAATTATATCATCTAATAAAATTTTTACTTGTTTTAATTAGGTCTGGCCACTTACCATTTTTTATAACACATTTTAATTTATTTTTGACAATTACTCCAATATTAATGTTTTTAATGTTTTGTGGTCAAGAGAGTTCCTATAAAATTAATAACAACATATAAATGGACCATGTTTTATATTTTTAAAAATATGTAATTTATCTATCAGAAGATAATATGTTTAGGAATTTAAAATAATTTAATAAAACATTATTTATTATAAAATATAGTTTATACCAACTTTAACATTATTCACTTAATTTTACACCAATAACATTAAAAAATAGAATTATAATATAATGATTTCAAACATCCTTAAAATCGTATTTTTTATCTGAAAAATTAGTTTAACACAAAAAAATATTCAAATTATATTACTTTTAATTGTTTTAGAATCATTTATTTTATTTTCTTATAATAAAATAATTACAACATCGATATTGCATAAGAATTTAAGGTAATTATTTCATCAAGAAAAATTATAAATAAATTTCATTGATAAATAAAAATTAAATATATTTCAAATGAACATTTATAGTAAAACATGCTTACTTTTTATACCTATGTGAAACATAAAATATTTTTTAAAATTAAGAGAGTGACATTTGTTCTTTCCTTTACATAAATTGTTATAAAGGTCATAATTAATGAAATATAGATCCAAAATGGAAAATTTCAAGATATTAGATGATATGGTATCTAAATATGGTAATAAATTAGAAATTAGAAATGTTTTTAGTAAATTATAACCCTTATCTCTTTAGTATATCCCTCGATATACCTATTTTATCCTTAAACATGGTAGTAGATTTTTTATTATTTTTAGTATTGATTATGACAAAAAATTAAGTCAACTATATTAACTACTATTAACTATATAGAATACAAAACTGGAATAAATTTTATCAAATTAAGTTTATAGAATTATCCAAAATTAATTGAATATTAAACCTAAAAAACATTACAAAAAATGATTTTTTTTCAGAAAAAATCATCTTTGAAGAAATATATGATCTTATTTTAACTATATGATTAATGATCATAATTATATGGATTTAATTTAATATTGTAATATATAATTTATAAATTTCATTTGAATTATTAAATATAAAATATTATTTTAGTTAACTAATATAGAAATATATTATACATTTGAAAACATTTTTCTACAAAGCACTATTTTTTAGTATTCATTAAAAAATCAAAATTTTGAAAAAAAATGCCTTAAAATTTACATAAGATAATTTCCATATGTTAAAATAAAAAATTAATTTTATTTTATCAAATAAATTTTCTACAAGTGAAAAAATTGTTTATAATATTTTCCCACAAAAATAATTAAAAATCTTTTATGAAGAAAACATATTTTTTAAGAATTAATTATCTATACTAAAAATTGACTGATTAATTAACAATAATTTATCAATACATTTATATTTATTAGAAAATACTTATATATTACACAAAATAGTTAATACTATTCATACCCTCCCATTTAAAGTCTTGGTTATACTAGTCATATTATAATAATATAATTTGTGGGCCATTTAAGCTTGGTTTTGTGTGTATTATATTTCATTAAACATATTTTTATTCATTTACAATATTGTTCTATTACATTATACCCACCTTAAATACAATTAGTACTAAAAATGTGAACTTTTTATAAAAAGTAAATGTTTTTCCATCATAAAATACCTTTGTTGAGATATCACATCATTAAAGGGTTAATAAAACATCTTCTTGATAAGAGAGAACTGGAAATACGATGGTCATCTAAAAAACACATCACTAGGAATCCATGTAATAAAGAATTTGAGAGAAGTAAAATATTTTCAATGAATAAAAGTGTAATTTGTAAATAATTATGGAGAGTGTAAATTATCATTGATCATGAGAAACTGATTCACTAAGAGAACGTTAACAACTAAAAAACCATACACCCAAGAGATGTGAAAAAGACCATTGATTCATCAGAAATGAAGGTACTTGGATAAACTTTTTCTTTCAAGATCCCTTTTCCATTATTTGAGGAATTGTTTTACTATCATGAGATATAATAGAAGAATATATACTTGTTTGGTATCTTTTAATTTATTAATAATATTTTATTCCTTTGGTTGTGCTTCAATCAATTTCCACTTTATTTTCCACTCCATGAAGTGAATATTTAAGAATAATTTTTTACACCTGAATTACTAAAATTAATTATTAATGGATCATATAATTCAAAAACATAAAAACATTCTATTTATAATATATTTAATAAAACCAAAATTCATAGCATAATGTATGGAAATATAAAAAATGAATAAATCTTTATACATTAATATCCAAAATTCAATAATAAAACCAATGGTTTAACATTGACCATTCCATAAATAAATAACTAATAAACTCAATATTAAAGAATGATTTAACCTCATAGGTTATCTCATACCATCCATACTACATCTCCAAAAACATAATATAATTCTTCCCGAATAATCCTTTACGTTAAACCTAAAGGTTTTATATACCTCAACCAAACAAAATGTTTTCCAAAATATCATTAATCAGCTCAAAATAGTAAAAACTAAAAATATTTGGTCCTATAATATGTTTCCCAAAATCAAATTAATATTTATCCATGAACATTTTTATGTAAAAATAATGTCATACTAATTAGGACATCATATAGGCTAGTGGAAGGCATCACACCCTTATCACCATTCAGTTGTTGGTTCTAGACGCATGGCCATTCTAGATGTGATGTGTTGTTTCTTAACCTGAATGTGGTCATTTTTCAAAAAATATATTAATATAATTCCTATAACATTCCAAAAAATATAATGGACACCCCCCAAAAACAACATTAGTCATAAAAGAATTCTTTAACAAAAAAGTTTTTCTATACAAATTAGTTTTTCCCTAAAATCAAATAATCATAATTTCACTATTATTACATTAACAATTATGGTCATATTAACCATAAATGTTGTGAATATATTTTCAATTTTTTGTTGAAAATATAAGAACATTTTTCCTTAAATATCATTTTCATTAAAAACCCATGTTATATATAAGAGTTACATATACCACAAACATCTATTAAAACTCAATAAATGCCTCCAATTTTCTTCAATCACATTAAACCAAATAATATGTATCTTTGAAATTTAACATATGATCATCCTTATACTTATTAATCAATAATAGTGCCAAAAAATAATACATTATCCTTATCAGAATAATAATCTTTGTGTCCTTGGGGAATTTCCTCAGATTCAATCCTAGGTTTATGTTCATTAATCTATGGTTTTCTAAAACTAGTTCCCATAGTATCTATGAAAATTTATCTAATTAAAAATATAATAACCCCAACCCAAATAACCTATAGATGGATATTTCTATATTAATGTTTTGTATGATACAAGTGATTGTATCCAAAATCACTAAATATTTTAGTATTCATGATAAACTAGATGTATACTTGAATCTCATATTATATTTCAAAACATAAAAATAGAATATAGTGTATGTAATTGTTTTTGCATACTTCCTTCAAATATTACATCATCATACCATGGAGAAACGAAAAAAATAATGGGTGAGCTCAAATTATTATTAAGTGTTATTATTAATGGAAGCTATCATGAGTAAATAAGGAATAATTAATATGTTAAGGTAAGTAAGGGAAAATACATACAATTTAATCAATCACTTGAGCATGAATAATAATATGGAATAAATAAACGGTGATGAAATAATTTAATATATCTAATCACATGATCTTGAAATATATCCATGGATATAATAAGTTTTCGAATAATCATAATGGAATCAATAAAAAAACTCACCATGATGGAATTTATAATTCTGGAGATCATAAAATTTCTATCTAGACCTCATTCTAAGACATATTACATGAATACTCAAGGCCTCATAAAAATATCAATAATTTTTTATCTCATGAGACCCATAAATCCATAAATGTGCTATAGTGGGATCCTTCCATCACCTACTATGTCTAAGGAATTCATTATATAAAAGCGGAAAATAATAATTAAATACATAATCAACATAAAAATTAAATTTTAATATCTAAAATATGAAATATTAATATCTCTCCTAGTCACACTAATGAAAAAAATATAATTAATAAGTATGGAATATTTAAACATATTCCCAGTGGATCAAAAGTAAAATAATGTATCAATATGACTTAATAAGAAAATATGTACGGGAAGAACTAGAATACAAAATTTCAACACTTTCCCCAATAAAAATGATAATACACAATCCAAATAAAGAATAAGTACAGTATCATTACAACACATCCTAAGTAAAGAATAAACAAAATTAATCTTTATTATCATTTATGAATAGAAATACCACTAAAAGATCATTAAAAAAAATATTGAGGAAAATAGGCATTTTGGTTTTGAAAATCACTTTTGAAAAGTAACATTTATAGAATATTAGGAAAAATATATTTTTTGGAAATAATTATTGAATTTGTAAAGGAAGCATCATAGCATTGGGTGGTCATAGAGGTCAAAAATTTGTTTAATTCTAATTAAATTAATGTAAAGATTCATTTGACATTTTTGTAAGAAAAGTAAAAATAACCACATTCATAAAATGATTAGATGATTAATTTAAAACAATTTTATAAAAGTAAAACATGGGTACAACTTTCTTTAATAAATCATTTAAGGAAATTAAAAAAATTCTAGAAAACTTATTTTGTACACATGGACATGGATGGAAAAATTCCTGACTAAAGGGGAAATGTTGTTTGTTTTTCTTATTTTTTTATATTTTGATTACATAAAAGTGGAAAATAAAAGGGAAACATATAATATTTAAAATTAACTACGGTATAATAAAATATATTGGATTTAAAATATAAATATCTTATAATTCCCCCAAATAATACTTTAACATAAACAGTCATGAATAATGATTTGATTGTGAAATAAACCCTTAAGACTTTATTAACTTTTGAATCATAACCCCCATGAAAAAAATGAATTCAAATGAATATTAAGTACCATGAATTTAATTATATTCAATATCTAATATATCAATAGGGAAGTAGATACTTCTCATAAAATATTATAGGGGTATAACATAACATATGTCTCAATGAAGACAATTTGAGATCAGAAACCCTATAATGATCATAATATTGAAGTGAGAATTAATGAATTAATAAATTATCTATAAAAAATTTAAATCCACCTAACATTTTTTAATTTTAAAAAATAATTAAAATTAATTATACGTATAGTCTTAGAATATCAGAGGAAATGAATATGTAATATAAACCAGTGAAAAGAAATTATGATATAAAAAATATTACCACTTGGTAAATTTTATATAAAATCCACATGGTTGAAATAATTTTAATTGAAACATAAAATACAATAAAGTATGATTAATTCATGATTAAAAATGTTAAATCTAATTATATACACTATATAAAATAAATTGGAGTTGAAAATTAAAATATTACTTAACGAAAGGAAATTGAGACATGATCCCTTACCCTAGATCTAACTCATCAAATATGTTATTTATCTTTCATAATAATAAATATTTGTTAACTATTAAAATAATTTAGAAATTTCTTCATATTTATTGTTTATTTTATTTGATTTATTACAATGATATATTTAATCACTTAATCAATTAAGTTCACATGAGATGTTTTGAAAATACTTAGTTTGTATGTCTAAAATGTATTAAATAGTTTGGATATGGTTAAAGTGTTCACTATAACATCATATCGAGAATAAAATTCATGAAATAATTATAGTTTTTATGCACAAATTATTCTTCTAAAACCAACCATTAAATATGGTTATGAAAAATGTAGTACGTTATAATCATGGAGACGATAAGTCATACTTACACTTGAGTAACGTTTCATTTTTTCAATGATCATTACAGAAACAAGGTAAGTATTTAATTATCTTTGCATAATTATAATTATCTCAAAAATGAAATATTATTTATTTTAATATACATATATATATCATCCATATTATTTGGTTATAAATAACGAATCACCTCACCTCATGGAGGTGGTAGTCCACACGTATGCATAAAAGACGTTATCATTTTTTAGTAAATATAAAATTAAGAAATAAAATGATAAATTGTATTTTAATAATGATATATATGTGATTAATATATTATATATACATTAAATACACCATTAAAACTATCAGTGAGCAATGGTGATTGAAAACAAATTATATCGGTTCACGAGGCGGTAGTCGGTCGTACACTTGAAATACACTTTTGTTTCCCATTTGATTGAACTGGAGATGGATATTTGGAATGAAATTAACACAAAAACATCTCATTATATGGGAGATACTGATTTTATTTTACAATTATGGTTGAATAACATTTCAAGGAGGTGGAATAAGAAATAAAACAAAAAGACTTGGTTAAAAATAATACATCTTCTTCGGAAAACCTTGTTATATTTTCACCAAAACTATTTCTACGAGGGTTTTAGAATAAGAAAGTCCACTAGAATGTGGAAACAGATACAAGGAAGGTATTTAATGAAAAAAATTCAATTTAAGTGTGAATAAAAGAGAAGAGTAAACACCCTTTTATAAGTGAGGGGAGGGGAACCTTTTCAGTTTTTAAAGTATTAAATTAATATAAATTATTTTTCAACAAAATGGATCAATAATATATATTTAGAAAATATGATGAGGATGTGTTGAAATAATATTAAAAAAATAAAATTTTAATTTTTTTATGTTATGTTTTTACAATTATCTCTTTGTTTTAATGCACTTTGATAACTTTTTACAATTACTGCAATATTAAATTTGTTACTCTTTAAGGGTCAATAAAGTCTCTATAAAAGAAAAAATGACCAAATGTTTTATAATTTTTTACATTATAAACCATACCCCATTAACTTGGATTAATATAATATTTTTATAAATGTTAAATAATTTAATAAAAATTTATATATCATAAAATATCATTAATATAAATTTTAATACTATTCATTTAATTGGACATTAAAAACGTCAATAAAAAGATGGAATTATAATATATAAATTTTAAAATTACATAATATATTATAATTATATTAAAAAATTTGTAACAAAAAAATATATTCAAAATATATTATTTTAATATTTTTAAAATCATTTATTTTTTATTCCATTCAATTAAATAATTACCACATCACCGTTGCGTAAGAATTAAAAGTAATTATGTAATCACTAAAAATTATAAATAAATTATCATGATAAATAAAAATTATTAATCCTTAATTGTGTCGGGTCGTGTACGTATCTCCTCAGCTAAGATACATGGAAGACGTCGTGCACCCAGTGCAACTGAGGTGGTAGAGCCAGGCGATAAGCCACCTCACCAATCCTGTTGAGGACCTGGAACAGTCCGATGAAGCATGGAGACAACTTGATGCCTTGGACAAATCTCTGGAATCCACGTTGAGGTGAGACCCGCAAGAAGACGTTGTTTCCATCCTCAAACTCCAGTGGCCTCTACCCCCTGTCAGCATAAGACTAATGTCGGCTCTGAGCTATTCTCATCCACTCTTGGATGACCTGGACCTTCTCTGTCGTGGCCTGGACCATCTCTGGTCCCACAAGTGCTGACTCCCCAGGGTCTGTCTAGCACATAGGTGACCTACAAGGCCGGCCGTACAACGCCTCGTATGGTGCCATCCCAATGGTGGAGTGGTAGCTATTGTTGTACGCGAACTCCACCAAGCATAGGTGGTCCTCCCAGCTACGACCAAAGTCAAGGACACATGCGCGGAGCATGTCCTTGAGAGTCTGAATGGTCCTCTCTGTCTGACCATCTGTCTGAGGGTGAAAGACGGTGCTCAGACATAGCTGCGTCTTGAACGCCTCCTGTAACGCCTTCCAAAGTCGGGAAGTAAAGCGAGCATCCTGATCAGATATGATAGATGATGGCACACCATGAAGCCGCACAATCTCATGAACATAGAGACGTCGTAAGCTCTCCACTGAGCCCTACTCTCTGATGGACAAGATGTAATACGACTTGGTGAGTCGGTCGACAATCACCCAAATGGAGTCGTGACCTCTGGAAGTGCATGGAAGTCTGGTCACGAAGTCCATAGATATCTCGTCCCACTTTTACTCCGGGACCTCCAAGGGCTGTACCAAGCCTTCTGGTACCTAATGTTCTTCCTTCACTTGCTGGCAGGTGAGGCATCGAGAAACAAACTCTACCACAGCCTTCTTCATGCCCGACCATCAGTGTTGTCGTCTGAGATCCTGGTACATCTTCACCACTCTAGGATGTACCGTCCAAGGGGAAGTGTGAAACTCCCTAAGCACCTCCTCCTGCAAAGCAACTGGTACCATGGTATGTCCTCTGAAAAGGACGTCGTGCTCTGCTCCAAAGGAGAAACCATCAGGTGCCTGTCCTGAGGATATCTGTGCACGCCACGTCTCACAATCGGCATCCTCACGCTGTGCCTCTCTGACCCGCTGCAGTAGTGGAGGAGTGACTGTGAGTGACTAAAGGAAGGATGCTCCATCTCAATCCACAAAGGATATCTGCAATGTTGCTAGATGCTCTATCACCTCCCCAAGTAGCTGAATGCCCGTCCTCCTGCTGAGAGCATCGGCTACCACGTTCCCCTTCCCAGGAGTATAGACTATCTCAAAGTCATCGTCCTGGAGGAACTCGATCCATCGCTACTGTCTCAGGTTCATGTCCTTCTGAGAGAAGATGTACCTGAGAATCTGATGGTCAGAAAAGACTGTAAAGCGCTCACCCATTAGATAGTGTCGCCACATCTTTAGAGCGAAGACCACTGCTGCTAACTCCAGGTCATGGGTACCGTAGTTCTTCTCATGTGTCCTCAACTGGCGTGATCCATAGGTGATCACAACCCGCTCCTGCATCAGGACACATCTGAGTCCGGGCCCTGATGCATCGCAGTAAACCATGTACCCAACTCCCTCCTCCGGAAGCCTCATGATAGGTGCGCTAGTCAATCTCTGTCTCAGCTCCTGGAAGCTCTGCTGACATCTTTCTAACCACACAAATGGTTTCCCCTTCTCCGTCAAAGCTAATAGTGGTGCCGAAACTCTGGAGAAGTCTGGAAAAAATCTCTGTTAGTATCCGGATAGTCCCAAGAAAGTCTGCACCTCCGTCACGCTCCTGGGTGGCTCCCAAGCTAGAACTGTCTTGATCTTCGCAGGATCCACCGCAACTCCCGCCTCAGAAATGAAGTTTCCCAAGAAGTGGACCTCACGTATCCATAACTGACACTTCGAGAGCTTACCATAAAGTTGGTGCTCTCAGAGTGTGTCCAGTATAACCCGCAAGTGGTAAGCGTGCTCCTCCTCAGTCGTCGAGTATATCAAAATGTCGTCGAGTATATCAATCCTATGTAGCAGATTCATGTTCCTCACTGTCACTTGGTTCAGGCGACGATAGTCGACACAATGTCGCAAGCTCCCGTCCTTCTTCTTGGCGAAAAATATTGGGGAAGCCCAGGGTGAAACACTGGGTCAGATGAATCCATTGACCTGCAAGTTCTCCAACTGTACCCGTAGCTCTCGAAGCTCGGTGGGAGCCATCCGATATGCTGGGGTGGATATCGGGGCTGTCCCGGGGTATATATCAATATAAAATTCTACCTCTCTGCGAGGAGGTAGTCCTGAAACGTTGTCGGGGAAAACGTCTGCATACTGATCCACCACTGTAGGAAAACTAGGACTCCGCACGTCAACTGTTCCTAGGATGAGGCTAGCCAACTGATGAGTGATGGGATGTCCTCTCCTCTACGGGAGTCCATCCTGTGCTGCGAAGGCTCCCTTCTCACCGGTGTAGGTGAACCTTCTCCCGTCGGTGTGTACACATTGCACCTTGTGCCTAATACAGTCAATCTGAGCATGAACTGTAGATAACCAATCCATGCCCAAGATGACATCGTAAGGCCTCGACGCCACTACAAGAAGATCCCAGCCGAAGCTCTCGCCACTTAGAGTAAGCTCACACTGCCGGCACCAGTGCGTAATCATTGAGTCTTCTCCCGTAGGAGTCTCTAGCCGTAAGGATCGAGCCAACGGCTCCATCGGAATATCCGAGATCCGAACAAGGGCAGCGGCTATGAAAGAATGACTCGCTCATGTGTCTATAAGAACTGCTGCAAGGGTGGAATAGACACAGATAGTACCTCGAATCATCTCGGGCATGTCGTGGTCATAGGCCTCCGCTTCCTAAAGCTGTGACTGTCTCTACCCACCAGCTCCCTGTGGTCGGGGTGGACCTCCTGATGGTGGTGGTGGTAGAGCCTCAAAGCATCGCCCACCACCTGCTGCTCGGCCAGCTCCTCTTCCTCGTCCACCTGCTCCATGCGGATCGCCACGGTCGACCCTCTTCCTCTTCCTGGGTGGACCCTCAACCGTCTGATGCTCCTCAGTATGGCGGGTCGGGCAGTCACGAGCCATGTGGACCTGCCCACTGCATGCGTAGCACTGTCTGCCTCTCAGAAGATTGGATCCACGCTATGTGCCCCGCACTACTGAGCCATTGTCTTGAGGTCGTCTTCCTGAGGGTCTGGTCGGCCTAGACCCATGAGTCATCTGTCGACTACCTGCTGCAGAAGACTCTGTTACGTGCTACCCCGCGGTAGGTCTCGCTGCTGATGAAGGCTCAGCAAGGAAGCTCTCGATCAAAAGGGATCGCTCCAGAACTCCTGCCTGATTCGGAATGATGAGGGAGATCAATGATGCCCTGATCTCCTACCTCAATCCCTGCTCAAAGGTTCGGGCCCCGATGAATGGGTCCCGTACCATGTCTGTCGAGTAGCACGAGAGATCGGTAAATCTCGCTGAGTACTGGGTGACCGTCAAGCTTCCCTGCCACAGCTGTAGAAGCTCCTGGATGCGCACCGCACGGAGGGTGGTTGGGACGAAATCTGAGCGGAAGAGGCTCCCAAAGTCCGTCCAGAGAAGAGATGTCTCATCGTGCACCTGGAGCATCAAGCTCCACAATCGGCCTGCTGCCGCGTGCAGTAGGCTCGCTGTGAGGATCACCATGAGGTCTGCTAGTGTCCTCACTAACCTGAAAACCCGAACAACTGCCTCCAGCCAAACCTCGGCTGCCTGGGGGTCTGTCTCCCCGCGGAACCTGGTCGGTCACTCGTGCTGAAACTCGTGCATTGCACTAAGGCGACGTGCATCGTCAGTGGCTGGGGCTGGTAGCATCGGTGGCTCGGCGGGTAGAGGTACTGTCGGTGCCTCTGCTGTCAATGAGCCATGTACTGAGGCCTCGTCGCTCGGTGGGCTGTCATCACACACAACTCTCGGAACACTAGCTGGCTGCCATCGTGCGACCATTCTGAAAAGAGACAGGTGCACCATGGTCAGAACAGTATACCTGGTGAGCTGACACAAAGTAATCAAAAAGAAAACTTGAAACACACATGCAATCAATGTTTTCGTGCAATAAGTCGGAAATCAGAAGTCAGGGTCCTGGTGTACGGATACGTCGGCTACGACAATAACACTGGACTCCCTGGACTGATAACCACACCCAATACACTTAACACTATTGCTTCACATAGAAGAATATCAGAGTCCAAAGTTCTGTGGTAGAACCGAACTCCTCTGAAACCAATTTTTAACGACCCATCCTCGGGGCCCGTGCCGTGACTACCCCAATCCCACCTTCTATAGGCTAGGGGCTGGTGACTAGCACCAAGGAGTAATTCCCGGTAAAAAGGGAATGCATTGATTTTTTAAAGTAAACAACAAACACCACAGAGCAAGAAAGCCGAAGTAAACACTAAGTAAAAACTGAGTACAACAGTAAGTGCGGAAAAGTACGTGGGCCAGAATACAAACCCAAACTGAATGTAAAGTACAATTGGAAAGGGAAAACAATAACTGAAAGTAAATCTGCAGCCTTGAGCTGTCCACTGGAACTCCCACCTGAAGGGTGGGTACAGATAGCCTCCACAGCTCCTCGGTCCAGCCATTCGCTCCGAGTACATCTCGCCCAGTGGTCCACCTCCGGATACCGACCTGCTCCGCAAGCTTCAACCGCGATCAGCGCTATCCGTCGTCTGCAACCAACACAACGTAGTGCGGGCGTAGCCCATGCAGGGGTGAGTATAATCTACTCAGTAGGGAGCCCGAGACTCCCGTAGGTCTCCTAGAATCCACAAAGTATAACCCACAATGGAAGATACAATCACGAAGTAACATCCGACTCTACTTAGGTATATGCCCATACGTATACCTAAGTCATCAATCCAGTTAGGGTCCAACACCCGAGCCCAAGTACAACCCAGTCCACACAGGAAAAAGTAACCCGTTCCACATAGGAAATCACAACCCAATCCACACAGGAAAGCATAATGTAATCCACACAGGATATCCAGTCAATCTTATCGAAGATAAAGATTGAAAGTCAAGATTCAGATCACACAGGTTTACTTCTTCGTATGACGGTAGAGATGATCAGATATAGCTACTGATTCATCTAATCCATCAGACCCACAAAGGATGGATAGGTACTAACCCCTGCAATGACCCATAAAGGATCTGACCCACAGAGGATCGATAGGTAACTAACCCCCATAATGACCCACACACGATCAGACCCACACAGGATCTGTAGGCGCTGACCCACACAGGACCGCTAAGCACTGACCCACACAGGATCTGACCCACACAGGATCGGTAGCACTGATCCACATAGTATCGCTGAGTGATGTAGTCATCACCATCGAATCCACAGAGGATTTTTGCATAGTCTTCATCGTCGTCGCAGTCGCAGCCAGCTCTAGGGTTCCTGCACACAACAAGCTCATTCGGGAGGGTCCGCTCCACGAGCCGAGGGGCTGATACATCAACTGACACATAGCCCATAGTTGATGTATCCAAAAGTTCCATATCACCAACAGGAACTCAACGTCACAGACGGCGCGTCAATCGGATGCATGGTCTGAGAGTTATTGGCTTTTTCGTCCTAGGGGCCTGGTTGGTTTTTAAGTAAAAACCAACCCGATCATACTCCAACTACATCCAAACCTCAAGCAGAGTAATCCAAAAGGTCTTTCTCATATAGAGGAAACCATCAAGGTCGACGGCACGCCAATCAGACGTCCAGAGTTCAAGTTATAAGTGTTTCCGCTCCGAGGGTCTGGTTGGTTTCGTGTACGAACCAACCTGGCCGAAAACAAAGTACTCTGAAACCTTGAGTGTAAAATACCAGAACGACCACCTCGATCCAAGGATCGCTACGCAACTGACGGTGCATCGATCGGAGGTCCACAGCTCAAGTTATGGGCAACAGACTGAAGGAGGTTCGGTACTAAGGGGTTCAGGCCCGGTCTGACCCGGCCCGATACCCCCAGGGTCGTCCCGAACCGGGTCGACCCGAACTGGGTCCGGGTCCGGCCCGCTTGGGGGAAGCCTAGCCCGGTCGGCGCGGCCCGGCCCGGCCTGGGCGCGGCTCGGCCCGGTGCGTTGGTGCTGGCCGGGTGGCCAGGCGGTCGGCTCGGCCATTATGGCCGAGCGAAGGGGGCGGGTGGCACACTGCCCCCGCGTGGAGAAACCGCGACCCCTTTATGGGGCCGCTCAGCTGGCCGGCCGGGGGTTTTTAGCCCCCGGCTTTTCCCTTGTCCGGCCGGCCCACCCCGGCCAGCCGGCTGTTTCCGCCACGGGACCGGCAAGGCCGGTTCCCCTGCTCCGACGCCGGTGGCCCAGTACCGGCTGCTGGTTCCCCTGCTCCGCCTCGGCCCAGAACCGGCTGTGGCCTTGGTTTGTCCGGCGCGGCGCGACGGCGCCGTGTCCCTCCGCCGCGGCCCCAATCCGGCCGCGGTGCTTTCGTAGTTCTTCGGTGCGGCGAGACGGCGCCACATATTTGGTTCTTCTTCTACGGCGCGACGCAACGGCGCCGCGGATTAGTTTGTTTCCAACGGCACGGTGCGACAGCGCTGCGCTTCTCCTACCTTCCTTAACAATTTCCACGCGATTCTTTGGCACCGTGTTGCCTTGCTTGTGCCGCATCAATATCAAGAACCAAAAAGGGGAGGAGTGTCAGCAGTGTTCGTGCGGTCCGACCTCCTCCCGTTGTTACGATAACAGGTGGTTCAATTTGAATGGAAGAAAACGATGGAAGTATTCACGAAATAGAAACGCATAAAACCCCTACCTCGACATTGTCGTCGAACGAGAGTTCTTCGCGGAATTAACTGTCACGGAAGAAGAGGATCGCTGCGGAAGAAAGCGTCATGGAAGGAAAATCATTGGCGTTAGGTGATCTCCGAGGAAGGCGTCTCTTGCCGTCGTCCGCCGTCAGAGGTCGGCGTTCTTCGTAGGCGGCGGTGCATTCTTCACGTTCTTCGTCGAAGAACGAAGAATCCTCAAGACCTCTCTTTTTCCTCCCAAAGGCTCCCACAACCAGAATTCCAACAAAATAAAATAAGTTCAACACTTATTTTATTAACATATCCTAAGCATTTGAAAATCAAATGAAAATGAAATGAACAATTAATTAAATGAATTAATTGTAAAGATTTAACCGCCCGAATTAATGAGGTGTTTCTTAACCAAAATAAACACACGGTTGACTTCATTAAAAAGGGGGGGGGGGGTGCAGGTGTGTTACTTATAAAGAAAGAAATGGTGGGGCTCGTGCGGGCCCCGCCTCACAAATATCCAACCAAGTTGGTAGGATATTGTGGGTCCTAACTTATCCGCTTAAATTAGGTTAAGCCGCTTTAATTTAAAATAAAATAAATTTTCACACCACTTTTATTTTATTTCATAACTTAACCCCAAAAAAATTAAAAACCACACCAGAGAAAACAAAACTCCAGAAAAGGTGTTTATAAGCAATTACCAGCACTACAAATCCATCGGTGCCCTCAAAAATCGATTCCGAGCACCGGTTCAAAAGTAAGAAAAACCCGCTCGTTCGTTCACTGAACGTACCCGAGCTAAACTTCGGAAAATGAATCCGGTCACACCGAGCCTCGGAATCAGGTGCCGTCAGAAACTACGTTCTTGTAAAATTCTCAAGAAAATTAAGAAAAAAAATTTCTTGAATTTTTCAGGTCTTTACACAAACATTACCAATAATTTATTTAATATTTGTGTGGAAGGTGAAATAATTTAGACACATAGATATGTAGAGCATGATATGGATACCATAATAAATATATATTTAAATAGAAAAAGAGAATGAAATATTTTTTTATAGTGTAAAATGTGTTTCTTCTTGAAAGAAATCCACACCCAATAAGATGGTTGACCATGTGAAAAAGGAATGTGTCATAGTATAGCCAACCTGGTGAAAATTGGATAAAAGGATGGATCAATCTGAAATATAGAATATTCTATACATTCTAAGGTGAAGAAAGATATTCTATAACACCATTAGATTTTTATGAGATTGAATTTTTTTAATTTCTTTGATGACGTATGTTGTATGCTACACCAAGATAAGCTTTCACTATACGCAAAACTAGTTTGGATTGTGGTATACTCAACACTATGATCAGTTTGTGTTGCACAAAATTTTATGTTCTTTTGATAGAATTCATTTCACACAAGACCGAGTATAAGTGAACAAATAAATATTATAACCTAGTCATTATAATTATAGATATGAAAAATATTAACATCCTTCTAAAAGACTATTTAAATGAAAATAATTGAGTCTATAAAATAATCAAATAACTCTTGATAGATTCAATCAAATGTTTAAAATTAATCATATATGTTTTCTAGATATTAACTAAAAATCAATTCATTTTTTGTACTAACTAATTATTTTAAAAAATGCGGTTTGACCACCTTTTGATGGAAAACAAATTTTAAGTCTAGTATTGACTATATTTTATATTCAAATTGACAAAATAAACTTATTATTTTAACACAGTATATAAAAACACACTTTGGTTAAATTTTTGGTATATTTATCATTAGATTCATTTTTTTGATGAATAATGAAAATACTAATCTTTATTGACAACTTTATTTTATTTTAAAGTCATTACATAGTAAAATTATGTTATGATTTATTTTTAAATTTTAATTGGTTCATTTTTATCCAATTATTGTTTTTGAAAATTATTTTACACGTGATTTTTTTATAAAAACATTTTCCATTTAAAAAGGGGAAATTTTCCAAAAGGATGTTTTTTCGTTAAAATTTGTAGGTTTTATTTTAAATTTAATTATACAACCTCTGTGTTTTGAAATTTGAAAAACTGATATCAAATTTTAATTTATTTGGTCAAAATTTGGAAATTAGGTCACTTTTATTTTTAACCAATATGAATAGTAACCATGGTAAATTTTGTTACCATGGTAAAGGGTAAATAGGTAATTTAAGTTAAAAATAAAATTATAATGAGTATAAATGACAAAAATAACTGAAAAAAAATTATTTGATATATTTAATGAAACCTTTAATACATAAGGATGTAAATTATGTCATTTAATGGGCACTTTTCCATGAAAATAACATAAATAATATTTAAATCAAAGAAAGACACAAAGTCTCATTTTATTTGTATATAATATCTATTATGTGTCCACATATAGAAACATGGGTGGTATCAACAACTATAAATATTAATTTTTAACTTAATAAAAATATTTTCCAAATATAATTTTTTTGATGTTTTTGAGCCATTTGGGGGATATTATTCTATTTGTAATATTTTATTTAATTAAAATTTAAAGATGTCACATTCATGTTCTGAAAAATATATCATTTTTACAATAAGGTTATATATAATATATAATCAACTATAAATAGTAATTTTAAATCTAAAATGTTTTTCTTTATCATGGTAAATTATTTTTAATTTTTTGGAAATAAATAATTACCTTAAAGTCTTATAAATTGATAATGATGAAATTATTTAATTGATGAAAAGCCAATAAAATAATTTTATTAAAATGATAATAAATATTAAAAGACTAAAAAAATTACTCCAATATTTTATTTTTAATATATCTCGACCATAATCATCCATGTATCGAGTTGTTGAGCATTTGGAACCTCATAAAAGAGATCAGAACACTTATATTATTTTTATTTAAAGTGATGATTAATTGTCATATTCATATTATAATATGTATAACATTTTTAAGGATTGATTTTATAGAAGATATATTAAACTAATAGTATTATACTAAAAGATAGTTGATAAATTTTACCCAAAAAGTAAATATATTAAATAATTACACAATACTAATACAATAATTATTTTATTAATGGAAATATCAAATTAATGTTATTAAAAATATTAAAATAAATCTTATTTCAGCTAATTAATATGTACAATGAATGTTTTCGATTCCCTAGACCCTATAATGATATAATAAAATATTTTTTCTATGATAACAACTTATATTGATATTTTTAAAAATCTAAGAATAGAATAGTGCCAAAATTGACATTATTGGTGTTCTATCAAAAAAATGATTTATTAATTTTTTTTAAAAACATATAATAATTATTATATGTTATAAAATGATGTAAATTATTTATTTATGGTTTAATTTACATCAGAAAACTAAATAATTCACCTTTTAAATATTGAAATAATTCTTACCCTATTTAAAATGAAATAGAATAACTAAGTGTTATATTTAAATGATAAGGTTTAAATTAACATAAAAAATTGTCTAAAATTTATTGGTTTATGAGATTAAAACATTATATCATATAATATTCAAAACTATGACATTTTGGAGGTTTTTTTATGTGGTTTGATTTTAATATAAATTAATATTTTTGGAGATTCCAAATGTGCCCTTCACCTCAATTATAAAAGGGCACATCCTCTGTCAAAATTTCAATTCACATTAAGCCTTAAATATTATACATACCCTACTAATTTCCATTATAAACTTCCTTATTCATATTATATAGGTTTTGGTCTTCTCAAAACACCAACTCTAGTGAATTTAAGAGGAGATCTAGAGGGATCTTGTCGAAGAAGAGGTAATATAATATACCAATTCTTTCAAATTATTTATTATTATACTTACTCTTCAAAAATTGTTTTCATTATATATTAATGAATCCAGTATAAAATTTATACTTATATGTCATTAATATTATATAACGACCATATTAGACCTTCTATCCGTCCTAATAAAAATGAAATCAACATGCGTGCATACGTACAACTTACCATCTCCATGTCATGGATTAATCTGTTTTTCACCCCCACTTGAATTTGGTGTGTAAAATAATGGAAATAAAAACTATATATGATTATTTAAGAATGTTATTTATATTTTAACAATATATATAATCCACTTTGATACCATCTCATAATTAATGGAATGATATCATCACCCTTGTGTATGTATGACATACCGTCTCAATAATGTGATGTGATTCCTTCTACCAAATATCCATTAAAAAATTATTATATAAATATACATAATAAATAAATATGATATTTATTATGTTATTATCATTTTTAATGATATTAATATAACCTAATAAAAAGAACCAGAAATTATTCAAAAAAACATGCATAAGAAAATGAAGCATTTTATACTTGAATAATGGGTAATAATGAAATATTATTACGAAACGAATGATATTATGATCATTTATAATATCACAAAAATGAATATTATTCTATAATAAGTCAGTGAAATAATTTAAAACATTATATATGTGGATCATATACATACACAAGATAAAAGACCTAAGGAAATGGATAATTTCACAATCTCATTATTATCTGAGATTGTTTATACGTAAGTATTTACTAGGGTATATTTATCATCCAAATCCATGTTTAATAAATATTTAATATTATTTGTATTATTATACAATTTTTTAAAGATAATTTTACCAATTTATGAATTTTTATTAAATGGTATGAAAGAATCTTTTTTCATTTTTGTAATGAGGTACTTTTTGACTTTTCTGGAAAAAGTGAAAGGAGAATGTTTTTTAACTTATATAGAATGACCAAATTGTTATGTTCTCATAACACCTTATTTCCATGAAGCCTCAAATACACGGTTTCATGTTTATTTTCTAATAAATTCTTTTCTTTTTAAAATTGCAGGTCATTTTCTGAAAAGAAAATATTTTTGGAGAAGAAATTATATTTTCCTCAAGAATTAATATCTAGTACTTTATCAAAACTATTTTTCATATAATATTTCATTATTTAAATGGGGTTATTTTTATATCCATATTATTATAATGGTTTTATTGTGTTTATTATGGAATTATATTTATGAAATCCATTTTTTTGTATGGATTATGATGTAATGTTGGTTTAGAAACCCATTTTATTCCTTAGGTTATGCTATGATGAATGATTTATGTTTTTATAGCACACATAAGAATAATTTCATTATAAAATGGGTGGGACCTATATATATATAAAATGCGTTGGGTAATGATTTATATCTCATGAGATATACATGCTAGTAATGGCAAGTAAATCCTATTCAGTAATACAGGGCTAGAATAGAATGTAAATCCAGTTTAGTAATATAGGGATGGAACGAGTAGTGAACTCAGTTTAGTAATAGACTTTTTCTGTTGTGATAGTCTTGGAAATGATCCTTGGAAAATATTGAAATTATTTTATATGATTATATGTTTTCCACATTCCTTGGTTTATGCCAATTATATTTTATCATTGATCATGTTCCTTTATGATTTATACCTTACATACTACCAAGATTTATTTTATGACTGGAGATTTCGATATTAATAATATGTTTTCATGTTTTTACATTCTAATGTTTATGTTTTGTTATCCCTTACTGAGAATTTAAGTTCACCATTTTCTATTTTTCTTTTCACCAGTATATAAATAATGGTTTTAGGTAGGAAAACTAAAGGGGAATATCATTATGGGAGGTGTTGAAGATGTTTCACAAAGTTAGAAGAATGTGTTCCATGTTTCCAATGACACTAAACTAATACGGAATTTGAGAGCCTTTTTGTGTAACATATTATGAATTATAAAAAATAAATATAATGTCCATGTACATCAATCTTGGGTCACTAGATCAGGTATCAAAGTAATTTTTTTATCAACCTTTGGAAACTTGGATGAAAAACATTTAGTGAGATCGGTAAAGATATTTCTAAGGATACATCTTGGGATGTCCTAAGGATAAGTCTATATATAGGTTACAGTCCTAGATTTTTTTGTGATAATAGAGAATAACCTAGGATTAAACCTAAGATTTCATAGAATTAAAGTACCCCCTTGATTATTTTGTTTCCCTAGAATGATTTTTGATTCTCACACTATTCTTTTTGGGTTTTAGAAAATGATCGGAAATAGGAGGATTCATGTTAATATACAATATGATGGAAAATGGAATGATATTCATCATAAACAAACAAATGAAATGGGATTTATAAGGTAAAACATCATTATTATTCCTAATGAAAAATCTCATAATATGATCAATAATGCCATCTTTTGTGAGTTTTCAAACCCACCTAATAAGAGCAAGATGGAGTTTCATGGTGACCATTGAGGAAAGAAAGTTTAATTTTCCTCATGTAAATCGTATGGGAGAAGAATCAGGGATAATGTTTTAAAGGAAATAGAAGATTATTTTGGTGTGGAAAAGAAGGAAACACAACCATTAATTGAAAAGGAAAAGGTTCAGTTAACACAATGGATAATGATAATGGTATTACTATGGAATCATTGACAGTAAACGGTTTTAAATTTGGAATGTATGGGAATAATGAAAATCAATTCCTTAAAGGAAAAATGTTATGAAGATAATCAGTATGGTCAAATAGAAGTATTTATATTACTAGAAATGTAGTGACTACAAATGATATATGATATGAAAAATTGTTGAGGAATAAAAGATGATGCTTGGTCAATAGTTTAAAATGATAGTGGAATGATTTAATGTTTATTAATAATAATGTAGCATAAGTAATTTTGTGTTACTATGTAATAAATAAAAACCTATAAATGGTTAAAATATTTTTTCCTTAAGTATTTGAATGTACATATTGAATGGTACAAGTATCCATGAAGACTTATTTAGATATTTTTGGAAAATACATATTCGGAAGGATAACCCTTAGTATAAGAATGATGATGAGATAATGATATTTAGATAAATATATGTTGAATATGAATAATTAAATTGGACAATAATGATTTCCTTAAATATAATTATGGATTTTTTGAAAAATATTTTATGCTATTATGGGTGAAGTTTATTGCTTTTTGGTCTTAAGAATAAGGAAACATGAATGTTTTAAATAAGGATATATTGTAATTTAGGATATTACCATGTCTTAAGAGAATACACGGGGAAGGTGTTCACATGTTTCGAATGTGTCCAATTAGAGATAGGTTATCATATATGGGGGATAAATGTTAATTTGATTTAGTGAACCTCTTTCTAATGTTTAGGATTTTCAGCTTTTAAAAGGATTGTATGGTTATCAATTTATAAAAGTTTATTATAAAAATCCCAATTATGTTTTTTTAGATTAAAGTATTATCTCACTATAGGTTGACATATTAATATTTGATTACTTACGCTAACATTTTTTTTTGTGATAAATACATATGAAATGACCTATCATTCTATTTATGAATCACATGATCTGCAAACACTTCAGGAATGAAAAGTTAAACATCATTTATTTGAGTAATATATGAAGTTGAAATTGATTAAGGAAGGGGAAAAGGTACGATTTTACTAGAATAATTTGTTTATATCTTCTAATGAAAATTATTAAACATTAGGAAAAGGGATTATGACGTAAAAGAGTATCATATTATCATAATTTTGGATGATATCAATTACCTCTTTCATTCCAATTTAGTTTATGTTTTTATGATTTATAAATTTCTCTGGATCACCCAATTCCTTATGATCAGTGATATTTATCAATATTTATGATTATTTATCCCTTTTCACCATGCCCAAATCTTTACCTATGATATCTTATGTGGAGACCTAGTTATGATTTACTTTGGGTAAGTATTATTTTCCAACTCTAACATTTTTAATAGGGAGTTTTGGACTTCATTTTTATGTTGTGGGTGTCTATGAAATAAAATATCTTGTATTAATACTTTTATAACGTAGATGAATTTAGAGGGAGAAATTCATTTAAAGAGGGGCAGAATGTAACAACCTGATATTTTTATGAGATAGAATTTTTTTAATTTCTTTGATGTCTTATGTTGTACACTACACCAAGATAAACATGAACTATAAGAAACATCATCTTAGATTGTTGTATACACAACACTATTATTGTTTTCTATTACACACAACTTCAAGTTCATTTTAGAGAATTCATTTCACAAAAGTCTGAGTAAAAGTGAACAACTAAATATTATGACCAAGTCATTATAATGACAGGTATGAATATTATTAACTTTATTCAAAAAACTATTAAAATGAAAATGTTTGAGTCTATAAAATAATAAAATCACTCTTTATGGATTCAATATAATGTTTAAAATTCATCATATATATTTTCTATACATGATTTAAAAACACATTCAATTTTTTTGGATTAAATAAGTATTTATCAAAAAATGGAGTTTTTCTCCTTTGGATGGCACACCAATTTTAAATATATTTTTTTGACACTTTTTTAAATTATATTTTAAAAAACTAAATTTATTTTTTTAATGTTTAATATAAAAATTTTCTTTGGTTTAATTTTTTTTCATTTTTCGGATAAGTTTCATTTTTTGATGAATACTGAATATACTAATTTTGGTTAAAAACTTTATTTTATTTTAAATAAATTATATTGAAAAATTATATTTTGAATGAGTTTTAAATTTTAATTAGTTCATTTTTATCTGATTCTGGTTTTTTAAAATGATTTTATACATGAATTTTTTATAAAAAACATTTTCCATTTAAAAAGGGGCATTTTTTCAAAAAACTATTTTTCGTGAAATGTTACCAGTTTTATTTTAAATTTAACTCTCAAACTTCTATGTTTTGAATTTTGAAAAAGTGATGTTAAATTTGGATTAAAGAGGCTAAAATAATAAGGTCCCATTTATTTTTGACTAATATGAATAGTAACCATGATAAATTTTGTTACCTCGGTAAATGGTAAATTAGGTAATTTATGTTAAAAATAAAATTATAAT
Source organism: Viscum album (assembly GCA_963277665.1). Lineage (NCBI taxonomy): Eukaryota > Viridiplantae > Streptophyta > Magnoliopsida > Santalales > Viscaceae > Viscum > Viscum album. Next base: position 2,047,327,317 of record OY728119.1, read on the forward strand.
GTCCAAAAAATGAGCAAAATAAATGAAAAAATTTTATTTGATAAATTTAATTCCACCCTAAATATATAAGACTCTAAACTATTTCATTGAAAGGATACTTTTCCATGAAAATACCTTAAATAATATTTAAATCATAGAAAGACTCAAAGTGTCATTTTCTTTGTCTATAATATCTATTATGTGTCCAAATATGAAAACATGGACTGTATCAACGAATATAAATCTCAATTTTTTACTTAATAAACACATTTCCATAATATAAATTTTTTTATTGCGTTTTGGTGCCATTTGATAGATATTATGGTATATATAATATTTTATTTAATGAAAATTTAAATATTTCACATACATGTTTTAAATTATATATAATTTTTAAAATAAAGTTATACATAACCTATATTATATTTTAAATAAAAATTTGAAAGCTAAAATGTATTTATTTATCATTCTAATTTTTTTAATTTTTAGGAAATAAATAATTACATTAACGGCTTATAAAATGATGATGAAAGAATTATTTAATTGATGAAATATAAATAAAATGGTTTTATTAAAATGATGATAATTATTAAATCACTAAATAAATTGCCCCAATATTATTATTATACTATATATTTAGCATAATCATAAAATTGTTGAGTTATTGAGAATTGTGAGCCTTATATAAGAGATTATGACACTTATATTGTTTTATTTAAAACAGTGTTAAACTTGTCACATTTGTATTTTAATAAGTATAACATTTTTAATGACAGATGTTACTTAAAATATATTTTAATAAAAGTATTACAAAGAAATATAGTATATTTTTATTCATCATATTATTTTAATTTTAGTTTTTACCCAACAAATATGTATATTAAATAATTAAACAATACTGATGTTGTAATTATTTAATTAATGGAAATATCAAACTAATGTTATTAAAAATATTAAAATAAATATAATTTATGCCAATTAATATGTTAAATAAATTTTCAAGATGAACTAGACCGCATAAAAATATAATAAAATATTTTTATCAAGGATGACATCTTATCTTAATATTTTTAAAAATCCATGAATTGAATAGTGTCAAAATTGGCACTATTGTTGTTTTGTCATACAAATGTTTTATTAAATTATTTAAAAATAAAAAAACATTTTTAAAAATATATAATAATTATATATGGTATATAATTATATAAATTATTTATTTAAGATTCAATTTACTAAAAATAAGTAAATATTTCACCATTTTTATATTGAAATAATTGTTACCCATGTTAAAATGAAATAGAATAACTAGGTGTTAAATTAAAATGATAAGGTTTAAATTAGCATAAAAACTTGTCCAAAATTTATTTATTTTTATAATATTACAACCTTATCTCATCTCATAGTCTAAAATATGGAATTTTGAGGTTTTTTATGTGGTTTTATTTTATTATAAATTGAACATTTTGGAGATTCCAAATGCGCCATTCACCTAAATTATAAAAGGGAACATCCTCCCTCATAATTTAAATTCACTTTGAGCCTTAAAAAATAACTATACCCTACCCATTACCATTATAAACTTCCTTAGTAACATTATATTGGTTCTTATCTTTGAAAAAGACCATCTCCAGTTCCTTTAAGAGGAGATCTAGAGGGAGATCGTCGAAGAAGAGATAATCTCCTCTACTGATTCTTTCAAATTATTTCTTCTGATTCATCCTCTTAGTGATTTTTTTCCATAATAAATTAATGATTATAATATAATATGTATATTTAGATGTTATTATGATTATATAATAACCATATTCCATTTTATATCCATCCTATAAAAAACAAAATCACCATATGTGCGTACGTACGACTTACCGTCTCCACGCTGTGGTGTAATTTGTTTTTCACCACCACTTAGATTGGATGTGTATAATGATGGGAATAGTAACTATATATGATTATGTTAATAATTTATTTATTCTGTAAAAATATTTATACCATCCAATTCGATACCATTTCATAATTAATGTAATGATATCATCACTCTTGCATATGTACAACCTACCGTCTCCACGGTGTGATGTGATTCATTTTACATGATATCAATTAATGTGTGATTATATAAATTTAAATAATAAATAAATTTGATATTTATTATATTAATATCATTTTTAATTGTATTAATATGACCAAAGAAGGATAACCATAACTTATTCAGAAACATATTCATAAGAAAATGAAGCCTTTTGTACCCGAATAATAAGTAATAATGAAATATTATTACTAAATGAATGATAATATGATCATATATGATATAATAAAAATGACTATGATTCTATAATAATTCAATGTCATCATTTAAATCATTATACATTAGGTTTTAATACATACAATGGATAGTGGACCTATGGTAAGTGATAATTTCATAATCTCATTATTATCCGAGATTGTTTATACATAAGTATTTACAAGGGTATATTTATCTCCACATCTATGTTTCCTAAATATGTAATATTATTTCTATTATTATATAATTTTTAAAAGTCAATGTTAACCATTGGTTAATTTTAATTAAATGGTATGAAAGGAATCTTTTTTAATTTTCAATACGAGGTACTTTTTTACTTTTCCGGTAAAATTATGAGAAGATTTTTTTTAAATTTATATGGCATGAATTAATTTTTATGTTTTCATAATGCCTTATTTCCAAGAATATTGATAACACGATTTCAATTTTATTTTCAAATAAATTCCTTTATTTTAAAATTACACATCATTTTGAGAAAATAAAACATTTTGAAGAAGAAATGATATTTTCCTCAATAATTAAAATAAAGTGTTTCTTCAAAATTCTTTTCCATCCAAGATGACAATATTTAAATAGGTTTATGTTTATATCCATATTATTAATAAAGTTTTATTATGTTTATTATATAATTATATTTTTGAAATCCAATCGTTTTATATGGATTATAATGAAGTGATGTTTAAGAAACCCATTTTATACCTTGGGTTATGCTATGGTGAATGATTTATATTTTTGTAGAACATGTAAGAATGATTTTATTATGAGACTTATGGGAACTATATATACCTCCAATGAATTTGGAAATGATTTATATTTCATGAGATATAAATTTTTGGAACATCAAGTAAATCCTATTTTGTAATACTGGTCTTGAACAACAAGTAAATCTAGTTCTGTAATACAGGGCTAGAACAAGGAGTGAACTAAGCTCATTAATAGACTATGTCTACTATGATGGTCTTAGAAATTATCCTTTAATAATATGACAATGCTTTTATATTCTTATACGTATTCTATAATATATTTTTTATTCCAATTCTATTTTACCATGGTTCATGATCCTTTATGATTTATGCCTTACGTACTATCAATATTTATTTTATTAATTAATATTTTTATATTAAAAATATATGTTCATGTTTTTACATTATTATGTTTTTGTTTTGTTAACCTTTATTGATCATTTAATCTCACTATTTTTATGTTTTCTTTTCCACTGGATATAAATAAAGGTTTCTGGTAGGAAACCTAAAGGGGATGATCTTTATGGGAGACGTTGAATATTTTTCACTAAGTTAGTAGATTTTGTTCAATGTTTCCAAAGACACTAATATAATATGGTCTTTGGGTGTCTATTTATGTAATATATTAAGTATTCCTCAAAAAAATGTAATGTCCATGTATGTCAAGATTGGGTTGTTAGATATTCCAAATAGGAAAAAATCTGAAAAGAAATGACAATACATGCTTCTTAATGAAGTAAATATATATAGTTAATAATTCAGAAATCATGAAGAGTTACAGGAAATTTAGAGCCTAAAATAAAGTATTTTATGGTTTAAAAACAAATCACGTGCATATTTATCACATTGTAGAGCAGATGGAAGACACAACTTATTCCCACACATTATTGTCTCTGTATATTGAAAAATTAAGTTCAATGTGATATATGAAGAGTGTACCTTTAGGGGTGATACAAAATAGAAAAATATCCTATAAATGTATAACATCATGTAAAATTCATAATCTTAATAGACCATATGAAATTAAAATAATGGGGTATGATTTTTAATCTCCTACTTGTGACTTTGTTTATGTTGACTTTGGGTGTCAAGGGGGCATGACTATATAACAAAAAGGGGAGAAAAAAACATTCACTTGAACATTTATTATGTTCCCTTTGATTTTTTGGAGGTTTATAATTTTTTTAAACTCTATATTATCATCCCCAAAACAATTTTGTTTTAATGTTTGTATCAAATTATGAAGATTTATGAAAAAATTATATTCACGATTAAACACTATTGTTTACTACCCTGGAATAGTCAATGTAGAGAGTTAATTAATTGATTTATCCTTACTAATAGATATGTTATATAACCCTTTTCTAATGGAAATTTTCCGACTCTCTCAATAAATGAATAAAATAAAGAATTCGGAAGCATTAGAGGGAGGAATATGTTTTTCAAAGATTAGAAGACATTTCATTTCACCTAAAGTTTCGATAAGATGGAGATAAATTTTCAAACTTTTTATTTAATTCTAATAATATTGAGGTGAAAAATAAACTCGTAAATAAATATTGACTTTTATTTATTCTTTTAGGAAGGCTAAAGTACCAAAAAAGGAGATATTGAGTTTCTAGAAGGATTGTTTTATATTTTTTGTTTATAAGAATCTAAATATTTTTTATTATTTCTTTGATGATTATTGAAGGATCCATCCACAAAAATACATTGTTAAGGTTTCCCATAAAGTTATGGGAAAATAAATTTAAGTTTCCATTGACCATACAAAGGATTTTCTTCTATTATATTGGAAAATGAATTTTTAATAACATGATGCTTGGTTAGTAGCAATTAAATGTAATGATTATAGAGTTGAAATTAATGTAAAAGTTAACTAACAAGGATATAACACTATCTAAAATATGTTTAAAAATGGTTATTGGAGTTAATGTGAGTTAGATACTAACATATAATTGATATAATGTAAATATTCACATAAAATACTAAAACAAGCTCAATGTTTTTGAGAACACAAGGTTGAGTTATGGAGAAACCATACAATAATTATTTTTGAAGATGGATATTATTTATTAAATTTATAATGTGATATTTGAATTGAGATATCCATAAAGTAATTTAAAAAAACCAATATTATTTTTTTTGGATCTTGAGAATTTGGTAAGAACTACTTGATAAGAGGTTATTTTTATGCGCATGAATTTGTTATCAGTTTATAACATTTCTTAAAGTGTCCATGCCTTTGTACTATGCATGTAAGACTTTTAATTTATTAGTTTGAGACATTATAATATGGTATATGATGTTGTAATTTCATAATACATTAACGTGTTTTATATTTGACTTCCCAAAAAATATTATAACATGGAATAATACATTTTATTTTATTGTATTACACTAAGTGAAATGGGTATGACTTTAGGGTGATTATGAAATTCTTCCAGTGGTAATTTTTAAATTCTTGTATATAAAAATTTAGATTTCCATAATTTAATTCTAGTGAAGAAAAAAAATTGAATGATCCCTATTCCATTATATCATGCCAAAAATATAACTAATCTATGAGAATATATCATTTTTTCTCTAAATGTAGAATATTTAGGGAGAATATCATTGTTTTATTTATTAGGATTTCAAAATGATGATATTTGGACGTCTATATTTATGATCAGAAGAAGAAGTGAATTTAGATGGTGACTATATTGAATCTCAGTGGTTAAAAGATCATAATATTATCTATGGTATAAGAATATTAAAGTGATAAAAATATGTTCTATTTGGGTGGGAATAATATTAATATTTTATGTATTTATTTTAAATTAAATAAACTAAAAATAATGAATTCTAGATTTATCAAAGCTAAAAGGTAAATCCATTGATGATAGTGATGAACATAAATAGTTTAAATATCATAAATGGATTTGTGATTCAAGCATGAGAATTAGATATAAATTTGAGATATTGTATTATATTTAGAGATTCAGTATGGATTTTTTATAGATTTTAAGGGTAGAATTCTTATACAGAGTTAGATGAGAAAATAAAAAATGGATTTACTGAATATTTTTATAAATTTTTTATAGACTGGTTGAATTTTAATTTCATAATTTTTTTGAGATTAAATATATTAGATACTATTAAAATATATTCAATATTTATTCAGTCAAGAGAAACCGATTAGGTAATAAATGTGATGGGTGGTCTAGTAATTATATTAGTGATAAGCAATTGAGAAAAAGAGAATTAGAGATCATAGGGTAGAAAAGTCAGATTCATATAATTTTTTTTCTTTCATTTAATGCCTAAAATATATCCAATTATATAAATTGAAAATAAACCTAAAAATAATGTGATGAAAACTATAAATAAAATAAGAGAAACTCTTGAGAAAAGAAAAAAATTAAACTTTCACAAGAGATATTTTTTAGAGTTGTAAATACATGAAAGAAGATAAATTTAAAGTTTGAAGAAGAAAATATGATATTGTGATAAGGTAGAAAACCATATGGGTAGTAAAGAAGAGAATAATAAGGAAAAAAGGGTTCTAAAACTAATTATATTAATACATTATGATGCAAAAGTTTGATGAAAATAAGAGGATAAGGAGCTATGAAACGTCTATATATAGTATTTCTATAGATTATCTATAAGAATTCGAAGAATATAGAGTTCCTGTTTTGTAAAGACCCGGAAATTCTGTGATTTTTTTTAAAATACATGGAATTTTTCACGAATCCGAAGTTTCTGAAGAAACATTATACTGAGGCCCGGTGTTTCCAGAATCAGTTTATGAAGTTTTTCACAGGTACGTTCAGTAAACGTACACACGCGATTTTATATCTTTTGAACCGCTGCTCAGAATTGAAATCTAAGGGCACCGCTGAACTCACATTGCCTGTATTCTCTTAAGCAGACTGTTACCGCAGTTGCGTTTTATCGAGGTTGGAAGTTAATTTTTGGGGATTCTAAATAAAATAAAATAAAAATATGTGTACATATTTTTATTTGATTGGTGGTTAAAACCAACAAGTGGAGGTTAGAGGTGGGGCCCACCACACCCTAACCTCCCTTAGGAGGATATAAATAGGGGGCTCACTCTAATTTGAACCCCCTTTAACCCTCATGTAACTTTCATCGAATTAGGGGAAGTCTATTAAACTTCCCTTGAAATTAATAAACCCAACTCTCCTCATTTAATTTTGAACCTTCCACCTTCTCTCATTAAAGTGACAAAACCCATTAATTAATGAATTGAGCTCCCATAATTAATTCATTAATTTGTAGAGATTTGAATTCTTTTGAATTCCATTTGGAATGCATGGCATGAATAAAATAATAGGGAGGATATTATTTTCGTTTGGGTGGACACGTAAAAGCTTTGGGAGAACTCTTGGAGAAATGAATTCTTCTAATAAAGAACAACCTATTCCAACAAAGAACACTCCCCGTCTCTGAAGAACATGAAGCATCATCTTCTTCTTTCTTCAACCAGAGCAAGGAAGGGAAGCACCGCCGCCCACGAAGTACACCGAGGGCGTCATCTCGACTCGTCTTCACCAAGCTCTACCTCTTCCGATGTGGACGGAACGACGTCCGTTTTCCGCAACGTCCGTCTTCCAAAACTCATCAACGTACTACAACAAATAATAGGTAGGGGGATTTACCTTTCTTAGGATTGAAGTTATCCATTCTTATTTCTAAACGACGAATGCAAGCCAGCCAATGAACAGACTGATACGCGGTTCAATCGTTCTTGAGGGTAAGGGAATAATTTTATGCGAGGTTTAGATTTGGGATGGATCAGTCTTATTGATGATCTTTATTGAACCCTATTATGATCTGCTAACGCAGAGGATGTTTGAAAATATGAACACGGCCCAATTCCCTCCGCTGATCTTGTGATGTTCTTCGGCTTGTTGCATTCTTTGTGGTCGACGAGCCAAAGTGGCAGCTGTGGAATTCAGAGGGTCCAGTGTTGAGGGCGGCATCCTGGGTGGACCCCCAGCATAGATAGATCCAATTTCCGACCACCGGAGTGAACTTGGTGGTCCGTAGAAGGTGGGTCGCCAGTTGGGGTCGCCGGCAACCGGTGGTGGCGGCGGCGGCGGACATGCACCAGCCGCGTGGAGTGACCGGCGGCCGCTCGGGCTGCCCGGTCCGCGGGACAACCTTCCATTCGATCCTGCCGGCCCATTGGAGAACTGTGGTGCCTACAGGTGCCGCATGGAGGAGGAACCGGCCCCCTGTCCACGTGCTACTCGGCTGGGCGAACCGGCCAGCCGCATGCCAGCCGGGCCGGAGAACTGCAGTGCCCGCTGTCGCTACATGGGGAGAACTGCGGCCCACAGTGCAGGCCGTGTGTGCTTGACCGAACTAGCAGGATACATCCGACTGGGGTAGAGGAGGAGGCGGCGCCGCATGGCGATGCCAGGCGAACCGGACAGGCCCGCAGCACGGGCCGGATCTGCAGGTGGGTTGCGTCCCACCGGGCCGGGCCGACCCCCAGCTGGGTCGGACCCGTTGAGCTGGGATGAGGCGGTCCTTTTGGGATACTCTAAGTGAGTTTTGGACAAATTTGGAAAACGACCGGGTTTGGATCGAGCATAAATCCAACTGGGCCCCTGGAACGGAAATGCCAATAACTCTCAGGTCGTGCGTCCGATTGATACGCCGTCTGTCGCGCTGGGTTACTTATGATGAGACAGAACTATGGGAAACACCAACTTAGGACTTTGTGATAGTTGATGTATCGACACGTGGCTCGAGGAGCATACCCTCCCGGAATCGAGCCTGTTGTGTGTGGGAACCCTAGGGCTGGCTTCGACTGAGATGAAAGGATCCTCCGTGGGTTCGACATTGATGATATTGTACTAGGATCCTCTGTGGGTTTGACAATGATGGCTACTGTACCGAAATCCTCTGTGGGTTCGACAACGATGACTACTGTACCAGGATCCTCCATGGGTCTGACTGTTCTAACTTCTATTTCTTTATCCTGTGTGGGTCCGACAGAATAGCTGGTTTTGTATCTTGTGTGGGCCCGACAGCTTAGCTGGTCCTGTTTCCTATGTGGGTCCGACAGCTTAGATGAATCAGTGACTACATCTGATCATCTCTATCACTCTACGAAAGATGTATACCAGTGTGAGCTGAGTCATGTCTTTCAATGATTATCATCGTGGTGATTGACTTTACTTCCTTTGTGGAATGGTTTGTGATTGGGCTCGAGAGTCGGAGCCGGACTGTGATTGATATCTTAGGTATCGGTATGGGAATACACCTAAGTAGGGTTGGTTGATACTTCGTGATTGTATATTTCTACTGTGGTTTATCATTTGTGGATTTTGGGAGACCTTCGGGGGTCTTGGGGTCCCCTACATAGTATTGTTACACTCACCCCTACACGGGCTTCACCCGCACCTTGTTGTGTTCTATACAGACGACGGACAGCAATGATCGAGGCTGAGGGTGACGGACTGGAGGCTACCAGAAGCTGGACTAGACGAGACATACCGCATGGATGAGTTGTTCGAGTTCTGTACCTACCCTTCAGGTAGGATTCCCCGGTGGACGATCTAGGAGCTATTTTCCCTTTTTACTTGTACTTGTTGTTCAGTTGGGTTTGTATACTGGTCGAGTTACTTTCATCACATTTTTCTTTTCTATTTTATTACATTTTTCTTCTATAGCTTGTGTTTAGTTAGTGTGTGTTACAAGTTTAAAGGCAATGCCTTCCCTTTTATCGGGATTATGCCTTTGGTGCTAGTCGCCATCTCCTAACCTATGGAAGGCAGGCTTGGGGTAGTCACGGCACAAGCCCCGAGGACGGTTCGTGACAAATTGGTATCAGGGGAGACGGTTCTACCGTAGAACTTGGACTCTGATTCTTTTAATGGAAATAGTGATAAGTGTTTTGGGTGTGGTTATCAGTTTAGGGAAACCAGTGTTGGTGCAGCGACCGACGTATCCATACACTAGGACTCTGACTTCGGATCTCTGACTCAGTGCACGAAAACACTGATTGCATGTGTGTTTACTTTGAAAAAGTTTTCTTCATGATTACTTTCTGTCAGCTCACCAGGTATACTGTTTTAACTATAGCGCACCTGTTTCTTTTCAGGATGGCCCCATGAAGGAAACCAGCTTGGGTTCCGAGTTACGTACGAGATGGTAGCCCACCGAGCGACGAGACCTCGGTGCAGGGCCTCATCACAGCAGAGGTACCAGTGGTACCACTACCCGATGGGCCACCGATACCACCAGCTCCAGCAGGTGAGAGTACACACCGCCTAAGTGTGTTGCTAGAGTTTCAGTGCCAGAGGCCGCCCATGTTCCTGGGAGAGACAGACCCATAGGCAGCTGAGTATTTGCTGGAGGCTATTATGAGAGTTTTTATATTGGTATTGACACTAGTTGACCTCATGGTGAGCCTTGTCGCGAGTCACTTTCATTCAGTAGCAAGAAGATGGTAGAGCCCGATGCTCTAGGTTCATGAGGAGGAATCATTACTCTGGAAAGACTTCGATAGTCTCTTTCGCTCAGAGTTTCTTCCAGCCACCCTTCGTGCAGTGCAGATTCAGGAGTTACTTCATATGCAAAAGGGAAGCATGATAGTAGCTCAGTACTCAGCGAGGTTTACCGACCTCTCACGCTACTCCACAGATATTGTACGAGGCCCGTTCTTTAGGGCCCAAACCTTCGAGTAAGGACTCAATCACGAGATCATGGCTTTGATGATCCCCCTCAGCATCCCGATGCAGGCAGGGGTTATTGAGTGAGCCCTTCTAGTGGAGAGTTTTCTCGCTGAGCAGTCACTAGTAGCGATACCCACCACAGGGCGACACGTAGCAGAGTCTTCTCTAGCTGGTAGTAGAAAGATGTCGCAGAGGTCCAAGCAGACCAGGCTATCAGGTTGGTGACCCCAGGATACATGTTCAATTTTGTGAGGCACACGAGATAGATCTAGCTATATGAGGAGTAGGAAATTCTATGCATGCAGCGGGCAGGGCCACATGGCTCGTGACTGCCCAACCCACCATGCAGATGGGTAACATGAAGTAGAGGGACCTCCCAGGTAGAGGCATATGTTCGACCATGGTGGTCCGCCGAGGGAAAGAAAACATGGCAGCGGAGCTTGCCGAGCAGTTGGTGGTGGATGAAGTTTCGAGGCTCTACCACCACCACCACTTAGAGGTCCACCCCGACCACAGGGAGCTGGCAGACAGAGGCGGGCTCAGCTTCAGGAAGTCGAGGCCTACGACCATGGCTCAACTGAGATGATTCGAGGTGCTATCTATGTCTACTCCACCCTTGCTACAGTACATATACAAACAGGTGCGAGTCATTATTTTATTTCCACTACCCTCGTTCAGAGCAAGGATATTACGACAGAGCCGTTGGCTCGATCCTTATGGCTAGATACTTCTACAGGAGCAGACTCGATGATTACGCACTGGTGCCGACAGTGTGAGCTTACTCTAGGAGGCAAGATATTCGGCTGGGATCTTCTTGTAGCGACATCGAGGCCTTACGACGTCATCTTGGTTATAGACTGGTTATCCACAGTTCATTCCCAGGTTGACTGTATTAGGCGCAAAGTGCAGTGTGTTCACATGAATGGTAACAGGTTCACCTTCACCAGCGATAAAGGAGCCCTTGCAGTGCAGGATGGGCTTACACAGAGGAGGGGGTAGCTGATCACACATCAGTTGGCTAGTATCATCCTCGGAGCAATTGATGTGTGGAGTCTGAGTTTTCCTGTTGTGGTGGATCAGTATGTGGATGTTTTCCCTGGCGACATTCCAGGACTACCTCCTCGTAGAGAGGTAGACTTCTACATTGACCTATACCCCAAGACGACACTGATATATTCTCCAGCATATCGGACGAAACCCGCTGAGCTTCATGAGTTGTGGGTACTGTTGGAGGACTTGCAGGGGAAGAGATTTATCCGACCCAGTGTTTCACTCTGGGCATCTCCGATATTGTTCACTAATAAGGAGGATGGGAGATTGGGACTGTGTGTTGACTTCTGTCACCAGAATCAGGTGACCGTGAAGAACAAGTACCCACTCCTAAGGATTTATGACCTCTTTGATCAGCTCAAGGGAGCTCGATGGTTCTCGAAGATAGACCTTTGGGAAAGCTATCACCAGCTCAGAGTTCGAGATGAGGATGCTCAAAATACGGCCTTCAGGTGTCGGTATGGCCACTATGAGTTCTTGGTTATGACCATCGACATAACCAACAATCCAATAGTGTTCATGAGTCTCATTAATAGGATCTTATAGCCTTACCTTGATCGCTTTTTCATAGTCTTCATCGACGACATACTGATCTACTCGACTACTGAGGAGAAGAATGCCTACCTTTTTCGGGTAGTACTGGACACACTCCGAGAGCACCGGCTTTATAGTAATCTCTCGAAGTTACAGTTTTGGATTTGAGAGGTTCACTTCTTGGGACACGTCATCTCGGAGGCTTGAGTTGCAGGAGATCCAGCAAAGATCGAGGCAATACTTTCTTGGGATCCACCCAGGAGTGCGATGAAGGTACGAAGTTTTCTGGGACTGGCTGGGTACTATCGGAGATTTGTACCAGATTTATCCAGAGTTGCAGCACCACTTTCATCATTGACAAAGAAGGGGAAACCCTTCATGTGGTCAAAAAGATGCCTGTAGAGCTTTCCGAATATGAGGCAGAGGTTGACTAGTGTTCCCATCTTAAGGCTACCAGAGGAGGGCGATGGGTACGTAGTTTACCGCGATGCATCAGGGACCGGAATCGAGTGTGTCCTGATGTAGGAGAAAGCAGTGATAGCTTATGGTTCTCGTCAGCTGAGACAACACGGGCAGAACTACACTACCAATGACCTGGAGTTAGCAGTAGTGATCTTCTCCTTGAAGGTGTGGGGACACTATCTTATGGGAGAACGTTTTACAGTATACACTGACCACTAGAGTCTCATGTACATATTCTCTCAAAAGGACTTGAACATGAGACAGTGACGATGGCACGAGTTCCACCAGGACTATGTCTTCGAGATAGTATATACTCCTGGGAAGGGGAACGTTGTAGAAGATGCTCTTTGTAAGATATCAAGCATTCAGCTACTAGGAGAGGTGATAGAGCAGTTGGCCTCATTGGAGATATCCTTTGTGGATAGAGATGGAGCAGCTTTTCTGCAGTCTCTCACAGTCGCTCCTCCACTTCTTCAGTGAGTAGGGAGGCACAGCATGGGGACGTTGACTGTGAGACATGACGTTCTCAGATATCCATAGGGCAGACACTTGATGGATTTTCTGAAGATGGGGAACACGTCATTCTTTTTAGAGGACGTAACATGGTACCAATTGCACTTCAAGAGGAAGTGTTGCGGGAGTTCCACACATCTCATTTAGAGGTACATCCATGAGTGGAGAAGATGTATCAAGACCTCCGACGATAGCAGTGGTGGACAGGAATGAAGAAGGCTATAGTAGAGATTGTCTCATGATGCCTCACTTGTCAGCAAGTGAAGGCGGAGCACCAGGTTCCAGCAGGATTAGTTCATACCTTAGAGGTTCCAAAGTGGATGTTGGATGGGATATCCATGGATTTCGTGATGGGACTTCCACGTACATCTAGAGGACACAACTCTATCTGGGTAATTGTCGACTGACTCACCAAGTCGGACCACTTCCTTCCGATCAGAGAGTAGAGTTCAGTAGAGAGATTGGGATGTATCTACGTACGGGAGATCATAAATATTCATGGTGTTCCATTGACGGCCGTCTCCGATCAAGATGCTCATTTCACTTCCCGACTATGGAAGGGGTTTCAGGAGTCTTTCGGGATGCAACTTTTCTTAAGCACCACCTTCCATCCTCAGACGGATGGTCAGACTGAGAGGACAATTCAGACTCTAGAGGACATGCTCCATGCATGTGTCCTCAACTTCGTTCGTAGCTCGGAGGATCACATACCCTTGGTAGAGTTTGCATATAATAACATCTACCTCTCCACCATTGGGATAACACCTTACGAGGCACTTTACGTCTGACCTTGCATATCGCCTCTTTGCTGGATTGACCTAGGGGAGTCAACACTTGTAGGAATAGAGATGGTGTAGGCTATGACGGAGAAGGTGCAAATCATTCAGCAGTGGATGAAGACTGCACAGAGCAGGCAGAAGTACTATGCTGATAGGAGACAAAGACCAATGGAGTTCGAGGATGGAAACCATGTCTTTCTATGGGTGTCACCTCGATGAGGTCTACATATATTTGGCCGAGGTGGTAAGTTATCTCTGTGATTCATCAGACCTTTCCAGGTCCTCAACAGAGTAGGCGAGGTGGACTACTGCCTGGCTCTTCCACCTCAGTTGCACCAGGTGCACAACATCTTCTACGTATCTCAGCTAAGAAGATATGTGCATGACCCGCCCCACATCACCAACTATGGGGAGCTGTACGATGATGACGGGGAGACTTTCACGGAGGTTTCAGTGGAGATTTTGGATCGATAGGAGCAGGTCTTGTGTGGACGGTCGATACCACTAGTGCGTGTTCGCAGGAAGCACGAGAACCTCTAGGAGAGCACATGGGAGCGAGAGGCTCAGATGCATGCTCAGTACCTTCATTTGTTCCTTTATTATAAGTTGTAGCTTACGGGGATGTAAATCTCTAAGGTGGCGAAAATGTAAAGACCCAGAAATTCTATGAATTTTTTTTAAATACATGGAATTTTTTATGAGTCTGCAGTTTCTGACGGTGCTTAATTCCGAGGCCTGGTGTGCCTAGAATCAATTTATGAAGTTTTTCTCAGGTATGTTTTGTAAATGTACGTGCATGATTTTATATATTTTGAACCGATGCTCTGAATTGAAATCTGAGGGCATAGCTGAACTCACAAAACCGGTATTCTTTTAAGGAGACCTTTATCGCAGTTGGGTTTTATCGAGGTTGGAAGTTAATTTTTGGGGATTCTAACTAAAATAAAATAAAAATATGTGTACATATTTTTATTTGATTGGTGGTTAAAACCACCAAGTGGAGGTTATATGTGGGTCCCACCACACCCTAACTTCCCTTGGGAGGATATAACTTGGTGGGGACCAATCTAGTTTGAACCCCCTTTAACCCCCATGTAACTTTCATTTAATTGAGGTAAGTCCATTAAACTTCCCTTGAAATTAATAAATCCACCTCTCCTCATTTAATTTTGAACATTCCACCTTCTCTCATTAATGTGCCAACACCCATTAATTAATTAATTGAGCTCCGACAATTAATTCCTTAATTTATAGAGATTTTAATTCTTTGGAATTCCATTTGGAATGCATGGCATGAATAAAATAATAGGGAGGCTCTTATTTTAGTTTGGTTAGAAACATAATAGCTTTGGGAGAACTCTTGGAGAAATGAATTTTTCCAATGAAGAATGAACTATTACAATGAAGAACACTCTTCGTAAACGAAGAAAGTGAAGCATCTACTTCTTCCTTCTTCAACCGGAGAAAGGAATGGAAGCACCGCTGCCTATGATGTTCACCAAGGGCGTCATCTCGACTCGTCTTCACTAAGCTCTACCTCCTCAGACGTTGACGGAATGGAGTCCTCTTTCCATGACGTCAATCTTCCACAACTCATCAATGTACTACTAAAAATTTGAGGTAGGGGGATTTACATTTCTTGGGATTGACATTCTCCATTCTTATTTCCAAACGATGAAGGCGGGCCAGCCAACGAACAGGCTGATCCGTAGTTCGATTGTTCTTGCGGCTAAGGGAAGAATTTCATGCGGGGTTTAGATTTGGGATGGATTGGTCTTGTTGATGATAGTTATTAAACCCTGTTATGATTTTCTAACATGGAGGGTGTGGGCCAATCTGAACATTGCCTGATTCCCTCCGCTGATCTTGTGATGTTATTCTACTTGTTGCGTTCTTCGTGGGCGACGGGCCAAAGTGGCAGCGACGTAATTCGGAGGGTCCAGCGTAGAGGGTGACATCCTGAGAGGAACCCCGATGCAGACAGATCCAATTTCCAACCGCCGAAGCGAACCCAGTGGTCTGTAAAAGGTGGGTCGCCGGGCGGCGGTGCTAGCGACCAGAGGTGGTAGCGGCGGCGGCGGCCGGGCGCTGGCCGCATGGAGGGATCAACGGCTACTCGGGCCACCCGGTCCGTGGGACGACTGGCCGGCCGATCCGGCCGGACCACTGGAGAACCACAGTGCCTGCAGGTGCCACATAGAGGAGGACGCGGCTCGCGTCTGAGGGCCGCTCAGCTGGGTGAACCGGTCGGCCGCATGCCGGCTGGGCTGGAGAACCGCGGCCCACAGCGCGGGCCGCGTGCGATGGGCCGAACCGGCCGGCTACGGCCGGCCGGGGCAGAGGAGGAGGTGGCGCCGCATGGTGCAGCCGGGTGAAGCGGTACGGCCCGCAACATGGGCCAGGTCTGCAGGTGGGTCGTGCCCCACCGAGCCGGGCCGACCCCCAGCCGGGTCGGGCTGACCCGCTAGTCCACTCGGCCTGACGGGCCGGGGCCGTCTTCGCTTAAATGAAAATAACTCCTAGACCGTGTGTCCGATTGATGTGCCGTTTGTGGTACTAGGACCCCCGCGACGAGGTGGTCCTTTTGGGATACTCAAAGTGAGTTTTGGATGAATTTGGAAAACTTTCGGGTTTGGATCGAGCATAAATCCAACTGGGCCCCTTGAACGGAAATGACAATAACTCACAGGCCGAGCATCCGATTGACGCACCGTATGTCGCATTGAGTTCCTTATGATTAGAAAGAACTACGAGATACATCAACTCAAGACATCGTGATAGTTGATGTATCAATACATTGCTCGAGGAGCGAACCCTCTCGGAATCGAGGGTGCTGTGTGCGGGAACCCTAGGGCTGGCTACGACTGAGATGACAGGATCCTCTGAGGGTTCGACAATGATGATACTTTACCAGGATCCTCCGTGGGTTCGACAGCGATGAATAATGTACCGGGATCCTCTGTGGGTCCGACAGTTTTGACTTCTTTTCCTGTATCATATGTGGGTCCGACAGAATAGCTGGTCTTGTATCCTGTGTGGGTCTGATAGCTTAGCTGGTCCTGTATCCTGTGTGGGTTTGACAGCTTAGATGAATCAGTGACTACATTTTATCATCTCTATCACTCTACTAAATATGTATACTAATGTGAGATGTTTCATGTCTTTCAACCATTATCATCGTGGTGATTGACTTTACTTACTTTGTGGAATGGTTTGTGCTTGGTCTTGAGAGTTGGTGTCAGACTGTGATTGATAACTTAGGTATATGTATGGGAATACACCTAAGTAGGGTTGGTTGATAATTCATGATTGTATCTTTCTACTGTGGTTTATCCTTTGTGGATTTTGGGAGACCTTCGAGGGTCTCTCGGTCCCCTACTAAGTATTGTTATACTCACCCCAGAATGGGCTTCGCCCGCACCTTGTTGTGTTTTGTGCAGATGAAGGACATCAGTGATCGAGGATGAGGGTGACGGACGGGAGGCTACTCGGTGCTGGACTAGACAGGACATACCATAGGGACGAGTTGTTCGAGTTCTATACCTACCCTTCAGGTAGGATTCCCCGGTGGACGATCCAGGAGTTGTTTTCCCTTTTTACTTGTACTTGTTGTTCAGTTGGGTTTCTATACTATCCCACTTACTTTCAGCAAACTTTTCCTTTCTATTTTAGTAATTTTTGCTTCTATAGCTTTTGTTCAGTCAGTGTGTGTTACAGGTTTAAAGGCAATGCCTTCCCTTTTATCTAGATTACACCTTTGGTGCAAGTCGCCAGCCCCTGGCCTATGGAAGGCGGGCTTGGCGTAGTCACGGCATGGGCCCCGAGGACGGGTTGTGACATGTTTAGTGAATTCCTACAAACAGATTCTAAAAAAGATATAGGAAGTTGTCCTACATAGTAGAGAATGAGTTTCCTACAATTGTTCTAGAATATCTATAGGTGTTTGAAGACTCTATACCGAGGAAGAAGAATATCTTATTGTTAGATGTGGGTAAATGCACAAACATATTTTGTATCTAATTCAAATATGCTGGAACTTTTTGAAGATAAGTGATATGATTTCAAAATGAACCTATAAGATAAGAAACTTTTTTACTTGTGTAATATAGAGAACACTCTCGATTCTAATATAGTGATAATGGGACATGATGATAACTTCACATAACCACTATACTTTTATGATGAGAGTTATAGTGGAGAATCTATGACTCAATTAAACCATGATCCTTGCAAGATATAGGATTCCCACATTATGACCATGCTTTATAAAAAAATCATATTCTCCTATTTAATACTTCACTTTCATTTCATGTATGTATGCAAACATGAAATGAAAAATAGATCCACTTAAATCCTAATTGGTGATAGATGTTCAATACTAAATGTGGATAATAATTAAAAAATATTTGGAATTTAGTAAATGTTTATAAACACATGATTCACCCCCCACCACTCAAGTGTTAGAACCATTCCTATAGAACTATAATGAGTATAAAATTCAAGAAAGGATATGTGGATATAAATATATATTTTAAACAATATGTCACATTCTGACTCATTATGATTGTTTATTTCAATGATATAATTTTTATAGGAACAAAGCTAGTACATATTTAAAATTCACTTTAGAAATGATTTTTTTAAAATGTTGATGTTGGGTGAGGTGAATAATTTAATTGGAATTTTAGAGGAGATTATTTCATATAATATATTTAAATTATATGAATTTGTTTCTCATGGTTTTTTAAAATGATTTATTATATATGAATTGATAGTGCTATCAAATCATTTTACTTATGGTGTGAAATTTATTCTTGGATAAAGAATAAATAATGGTGTATAAACAAGTTTTTAATCCTTATCAGAAGCATATTATACATTGAAAATTTAATACTTGAAATCATGTTTGTTGTTATACTTTATTTCTCGATTCAGATGTAACTCAAAGGGGTGGAATCATATGGTAGTGATATCGATCATTAACTATTTAAATAAAACTCTTGAGTATATATTGTTGTATGACAATATTTAATCAATATAATATTTTTTTTCTATGTTTAATGGTCATATGTTATTAATGATCATAAATATACTTGTAGAGGAGTATTCATTATCTGTTGAATATATATTTCATAGAAATTTTTTATGAAAACACTATCTATTTCAGAATAAAAGTATTGTTAGTATCATGTGGAATAAAATATCCATATAATTGGATGCTTTTTATGAACTTAAAACCAAAATATATAATATTGTGAATGAAATATCAATTTATGAATGGGTATGATGATAAATGTTTACTTAACTTGTCAAAGAATATATTGTGATAATTGATGTTCAAATATATTCATAGTAAGTACCACATCATCATGAATACAGTAAAACTTTTTGAGATAAAGATATAGTATATTTCATTTAAGGTCCAATTCATGGATATATTTCAAAATACTATGAAAAATTACTTCTTCCAACAATTTAATTTATTATTAAGAGCGTGTTATCTTCAAATATCCTAGTGATTTCGTGTATTTATTTTAATTTTTCAATATGTTGCATTTGTTTGTGGATGGTGAACATTAATTGGAAATACATCTGGTGAATCTGGATAATTCATCTCATATTGGTAGTTGGTGAAGGGGTAGAAAATGGTATAAAGTTTTTTCTTATAGTAAGATGCATAAGATTTGGTTAGAACCAAGATTTATTTTTTTATCTCAAATTATGTTATCATAGAATACATAGTTGTAAATTACAGATCATTTAAGAAGTGAGTTTTTTATGGGGGGAGTTTAGAATCTCTAAATTGCGACTTGGTCAATATAATAATGATTTTTTACACTCAACGATAGAAATCCCAAGAATAAATTTCTCAATATAGTATTGTAGTGATTATAAAACTCTCACTTTGAGATATTTTTATGACTAGTTTCTTAAAATGTTCAATAAATAGTTTAAATGAATTATTAAGTATACTTATTTTCAATAGTTTCACAGATCCATGGTAGATAAATTATAAATTAATTAGTTATAATGGAGTGAATAAATTCAATAGTTTCTCAAAAAATACTATACTGTTTAGGGAAACACATTGTTCTTTATGTCATAGAAAATAAAATTATAGAGCCTGAGAAAAAATGGTGGTTTCATTACCATGGTTCATGAAGACAATTTTCTAGGATTCCTAGTCATTATAATAAAGGGAACTAAAAAATTGTTAATATTACTACTATAGACACCTAGAATCTTCATAAATTTATATTTCATCTTTTTAAATGAATATTTGTTGCATAACATTGCAATATACATCATAATTTTATAGGTATAGTGGATTTGGAAACATATATACATAAGAAACAAGTTTATAAGATTCTACAATTATGTTCTTCATAACTATAACCCTTCTTATAAATATCATTACAAAAAACATTCTTCAAAACCTGAGAAAACAAAACATAAGAAAGGGTGATCTCAGATACTCAATAAGGGTAAATAGGGTAGATATAAATGATCACATTAGAATAAAATGTTCATAAGGGTATGAGAACATGAGAATAAACATTTAAAAGAATACCATGCATATCAAATATATTAATATTGAATCATGGAAAAATTCATGGAAGTTTATAAGACATGAATCATAAAGGAATCAAAGGACATGAGATCTCATAGAAACAAATTAGCATAAGAAATAGGTTTGTGGTATAAATATATGCATATAAATTCAATTTTATAGTATTCAAGGGTTACTTCCAAGACAATCATAGTAGAATGGGCTCACGTCCCAAACCATCATTGTAGTCAAGGTTCAATCCCAAGACTATCATAATGGATAAAGTACCTTACTAAACTAGATTCAATCACAATTATAGTCTTATTTATATCTTCAGATATCAATATTCACCCATTTTATTTATGTTAGATATAATTCCCACCCATCCACTATTATAATTTGATCACCGTCCTTGGATAGAATGTTACCACCGTCTTTGGTTATAATGTTACCACGATCCTTGTTTATAACATAACTGCCTTCCTTGGTTATAACACAACCACTATCATTAGTCATAATGTTACCACAATCACAGAATTAAAATCATAAAATGGTTTTCCACAATATCATAAAACATTCATCATATCATCCCATCATAACTCATGAAAATAAAAAGGGTTTCATACAAATTTCATAATTACTCTATTGCAAAAAAACCAGGGAAAACAAATGGGTTTCATAAATGAAAAATAAATATAAGAATTAACCATCAATAGAATTATTAATAATGGTATCATTGTATCATATACCTATTAAATTATAATTAACATAAAAGGTGTCCTCTTAGATGGAAAATTATTTTGAAATATCACTTGGTAGATTTCTTGAGAAAAATAAACTTTTTTACTTTGAAATACTATTTTTTAAATTAAAATTTATCAATTATTAAGGAAACAGTTTTCATTTAAAATAACTTTGAAAACATATAAAATAGGATTCAAAACAATTATTGATCATTATATAAGGTAATTCCATTCATCCGATTTGTGTTAAAATAAAACATTTTTTTCTCACTTTTGTAGAAAAAGTTAAAAAGTACATCATTTAAAAAATTAAATAGAGATACTTTTTAAACCATTTTGAAAAATTAAAACATGGGTAAAAAAGGCATTAAATATTATCAATATAATATTAAAAACATTGTTTAAAACATTTTTATAAATCATTGATACAAAATAAAAAAAATTCATCTAAAGAGGGAATTAATGTCGATTTTCCCTAAAACACATTTCTGGGTTTATTGAGTAATTAAAATGAAAAAAAATTAATGTAAAAAATTTATCATAAAGAAATAACTATAGGATAAAAAAATTAATGTGTTTATTGTGAGGTATATCATAATTTTTTATCATTGGAAACATAATCATAAATAATCATAATAATTAATGAGATTGTAACAAGAAAGCCTTACCGTTTTGATAAAATTTGAATCATAAGATCCAAGAAAAAATAAAAATATATGGATTTTATAATGACCCATACTTTACATACATTGTTATTACTTAAAAATTGAATCACACTTATTACAACATATAACAAAACTAGGAAAGGACCGTATAGGTATAGTGTCTTTATAAACTGGGAAACATAAACAACTGGTTCATAAAACATCTACGTTGTCTCCCATTTATTTCATCATATCTAGAGTCCCTTTTTGGCATATCCAACATAATATCCTTCTTCCTGACCTGGGAAAAGAAAACATATAAAGGGTGAGCTCAAATGCTCAGTAAGGGTAAACAAAAGAAATATCAATCACATCATATACATAAGAACATAACTTTTGGAAATCTTAACCTGCAAAAGAGATCATAATTTAATAACATGGGATAAATCATAGTAGTGAAATGTAATCACAATAATCATAACTTAAAACATGAAACTTTGTGGCATACACACATAATCATAGAGAATCATTTCTTATTAGTCAAGACTCATTTCCAAGACTATCTTAGTGGACAAAGTCCATTTCTGAACCGAGTTCATTCCTCATTTCAGTCCTGTTTCACTGAACCGGTTTAACCTGCCATTCCAGCCATGTCTATCTCATGAGGTATAAAATCTTTACCCAGTGAATTGGAGGGAGATTTAGGTCCCACCCTTCTCATAATGATACCATTCTTATGTGTTCCACAAAATCATAAATCATACGTCATTTCATAACCCATGTAATAAAAATGGGAATTTTAAACATCATGACATCATAAAAAAATTCATATAAGATAAAGGAATTCATAAAAATAATTCCATCACAACATAATCAAATCAATGTAATAATAGGGATAGAAACAGAACCCTATATTATCTTATATGGAAAATAATTTTGATAAAACACTTGAACTCCATTCTTGAGGAAAATATCCTTTCTACTTCAAAAAATTTTTCCTTTCTTAACATGTCTTACAATTTTAAACTAAAGAAGTTGATTAAAAATAAACTTGAAAACTTGTAAAGGAAGCTTCTTGGAAATAATTTTTTAAAAATCAATTCATGTCCTATAAGTTAAAAAAACATTCTTCTCGTACTTTTGTCGGAAAAGTCAAAAAGTACCTCGTATGAAAAATGACAAAAGATTCCTTTCATATCTTTTACTAAAAACTCACCGAAGGGTAAAATTGGATTTAAACAATTGTAAGTGTATGGAAACAATATTACATATTTAGGGAACATGGATGTGGATGATAAAAGACACCCCAGTAAATACCAAAGTATAAACAATCTCAGATAAAAATGAGATTGTGATATTTTCCCTTACCTTAGGTCAAATTTGCTTCGTAAGTGTCTGAACCTCCTGTATAATGATTTAAATAATGTTATTGACTTATTATAGAATCATACTTATTTTTATGATATCATATATGGTCATATTCTTAGCTTATTATTAGTAATATTTCATTACTACTTGTTATTCGGGTGTTTATTACTTTTTGTTCGTATGCGTGTTTTGTCGAATAAATTCTTATTTTTCTTTTTAGGTTATAGATACCTCATTTCCAGAATGGTATTAGTGTAATATATATCATATTTATTCATTAAATTCATTTATACAATCATTATGCAATGAAGATCGTGTAGAATGAGTCGCATCACATCGTGGAGAAGGTATTCCGTACGTACGCACGAGTGATGATATCGTTCCCATGATCGTGGAATTGTTTTGGAGTGTATGTATATTATTTCAGAATCAATATCACTTTACAAAAATCATATATAGTAATTATTTACACCATTATACCCATCCAAGTAAGGTGGTGGTGGAAAATAGATTACACCACGGCGTGGAGAGGGTATTCTGTACGTACGCACGCGCGATGATTTCGTTTTCCGTAGGATGGATAGATGGTGAAATAGGGTTGTTTCATACTTATAATAACATATCCGTATATGGGTAATACTGATGTTATTACTTCATAATGAAACAACTAAATAAGAATAAGTGGAAGAATAAATGAAGATGAAAGAATCGGTAACAGACATTACTCTTCTTTGAAGCGCTTCTTTGAGACCTCATTTTAGGGCACTGAAATTGGTCTTTGAAGAAGACCAGGACCTCTAGTAAGTCTCTAGGGAAGTGGAGAGAAGAAATTGGCAGGTTTTGGCCGATCTTGAAGGTTCAAAGTGGTGTGAGGAAGAGAGGGAGGAGGTGCCCTTTTATAAGGGAGGAGAGGGGCACATTTGGAATAACTAAAAATATTATTTTATTATAAGGTCAAATTCTATTTTTAATCGCTCAAAATTGATATATTTCGAAAATAAGGTGGGTATGGGTCGAAATAATCTCATCCAATATAATTTAGACAAGTTTAGGTATCAATTTAAACCCTATCATTTAGATTTAACTTTAAGTTAGATAATTTAACTTTTACTGTGTCTTCTTGTTTTCTTACACTATAAGGTTAATAAACTTACTATATCAAGCCAAACGAACCCCAAGTTGTTTATTTTTAATATATGTAACCTTATCTAAGTCATTTTTCCGAACCTTAGATTTTTAGGAATAAAATAAAAATTAATAATATAATATTTGTTTTAAAAACTATTTTATGTCAGTTTTGACACTATTTAGTAATTGATTTTTGTTAAAATCATAATAGAATGATTAGTCCAAAAAAAGTTACTTAAATCAATACTAGCATGTCATATTAACCTCGAAAATTATTTTAATTCATAAAAAGTCTAAAATTACATTTATTTGGGTATTTATAACATCAATTATGTCAATATTTCATTAATAAGATAATTAATCCATCATCGTTGTGTCATAAATAAATTAAATTATTTAATGTCTAAAAATTACAAATAAAATACCATTATGTAGGAATGTTTTTAGCTTTCTAATGAATATTTATAGTCGAATTTATCTTATGTATAACCCCATATTAAAAATTATTTACTTATTAAACTTTGATTTTAACTATTTTAACCCTTCTTTAAATAAATTAATAATAAATGTCCTAATCTAATCCAAGTGGGCCTAAATGGTCATATTTTATTCTTAAGGTTGTTTTTGGTCAAATTAAACTTATACAATAGAATTAGGATATGTGTTAGGGTAATATTAATAATATTTTTACCATTAATTACCCTATTTACTTTTAACTGTGGTAAAAAAGTAAAAAGTTACTATTCACCAAAAATTATTTTCATCTCATTGAACCAAATTTTAGTCATTGATATTAACCATGTCTCTCGGATTTTCGAAATTCCACTCACAGAAGCGGTAAAATTAAGTTTTATGAAAAATTAATTTTTTTTAACTACCACTTAGTGGTTTCACTATTCATAAAAAATTGAAAGTTTTCAGAAAAATACCAAAATTTCACCCTAGGATAATTTCGATATTCCGAATCCAAAAATGAAGACCATTTTGAAAAATAAAATTTATATAATTTCAAAAAGTGGTTATTACTATTCATAATGGATAGTTTTAATAATATTTTAATAGCATATCATTGTTTAGTGAAACTCGGTATTGCGTACGACGCAAGCTATCGAGGAAGGTCACGATTGAGTGTAAAGAAATCCAATCTAGTGTTGTGTGTAGTGAAAGATTCCTTTGATGATTTAAAAACAAAATATTTCTCATAAAAGTATCGGGTGTTACATTTTACCCCCCTTAAAATGAATTTCTCCCTCGAAATTCGTCACTTTGTAACAAACAGATGAGGATACCTTTCCCTCATTATATCCTCAAGATCCCATATAGCTTCTTCTGACTGGTGGTTCCTCCATAAAACATTCACCAAGCGAGTGGTCTTGTTCCGTAGGACTTTTTCGCTACGATCCAGAATCTCTATCGGTTATTCTTCATAAGAAAGATCTTGCTCCAGCGGTACAACTTCTGAGCTGAGTACATGTGAAGGATCAGGTATGTACTTTCTCAGGAGAGATACATGGAACACATCGTGAACTTGAGAGAGATTCGGTGGAAGCGCCAACCTGTAAGATACCTTTCCAACATGATCCAGTATTTCAAAAGGACCGATATATCTAGGGCTCAACTTCCCCTTCTTTCCAAATCTCATGACCCTCTTCCAGGGAGATATTCGTAAGAACACTTTATCACCCACTTCAAACTCTAGGTCTTTTCTTCGGTTGTCGGCATAACTTTTCTATCGACTCTGAGATGCTCTTATGTGTTGTTGAATAGATCTGACCTTTTCTGCCATTTCATCAACGAGATCAGGTCCTAATAGCTTTCTTTCCCCAACTTCATCCCTGCAAGTTGGAGTCCTGCATTTCTTTCCATAGAGAGCTTCATAAGGAGCCATCTAAATATTGGAGTGAAAGCTATTATTATAAGAAAATTCCACAAAAGGTAGGTGTTGATCCCAATCACCTTTGAAATCCATAGAGAAATCTCTCACCATATCTTCTAAAGTTTGAATTGTTCTCTCAGACTGATCGTCCGTCTGAGGATGATAAGCAGTGCTGAAACTCAACTCTGTATCCAGAGTATGCTGAAGACTTCTCCAGAACTTCGAGGTAAATCTCGGATCCCGATCAGATATAATAGAAAGTGGTACTGCATGCAATCTTACTACTTCCTTTACATATATCCTGGCAAGCTGATCTAGAGAGAAATCCTCTCTAATAGCAATGAAGTGTGCAAACTTTGTAAGATGATCAACTATGACCCAGATAGCATTATTGCATTTGGATGTTTTAGGAAGTCCTGTGACAAAGTCCATAGTGATGTTTTCCCATTTCCATTCGGGTATGGGTAATGGTTGTAACATCCCCTTAGACTTCTGTCTCTCATCTTTAACTTGCTGACAAACCAAGAATCGAGAGACATATTCAACAACATCTCTTTTCATGCCATCCCACCAGAAGTACTCTTTCAGGCCCCTATACATCTTCGTGCTTCCAGTATGAATAGAGAATGAAGAACTATGAGCCTCATCCAGTAGCTCCTTCTTTAATTCGGGGATGGGAGGAACATAAACACGATTCCTGAACATTATTATCCCATCACAATCAAGGTTGAATTCAGGAATATTTCTCACCTTCTTTTGTAACTCTACATATTCTTTCTACGCCTCTTTAATCTTCACATGAATAGATGGTTGAACATTCATTTGAGAAAGATACGATTTCCCCCCTTCCATTATAATTCCAACATCCTTCCTTTGTAAATCCATAAATATTGGATCTTTTGTGATCCTCATCTTGGATAAACTGGCATGGTCTTGTCTACTTAATGCATCTGCCACCTTGTTTTCTTTCCCAGGGTGGTAATGAATTGAGCAGTTGTAATCCTTAATCAGCTCCAACCATCTTCTTCGGCATATATTCAGATCCTTTTGTGTGAAAATATACTTTAAACTTTTATGATCAGTATAAATATCACACCTTTCACCATAAAGATAATGCCTCCAAATCATTAATGTAATGATTACCGCAGCTAACTCCAAATCATGAGTTGGGTAATTTTGCTCATGGATTTTCAATTGTCGTGAGGCATAAGCTATCACCATATCATTTTGCATAAGAACACACCCCAATCCCTTCTTGGATGCATCACTATAGATCACAAACCTTTCTCCACTACAAGGCAGTGTGAGCACAGGTGCACTGGATAACCTTCTTTTCAACTCCTTGAAATTCTCTTCACATTCCTCCGTCCAAACAAACTTAACTCCTTTCCGAGTCAACCTGGTGAGTGGATTAGATAATCGTGAAAAATATTTCAAAAAATGTCGATAATATCCAGACAAACCAAGAAAACATCGGATCTCAATTACTGTTGTTGGTCTCGACCATCTTTTGATAACCTCTGTTTTTACTAGATCCACAGATATACCCTCTTTTGAGATTATGTGACCCAAAAATGAAACTTTTTGAATCCAAAATTCACACTTGGTAAATTTGGCATAAAGCTTCTCCTTTCTCATGGTCTCCAATTTAATTATCAAGTGATCTTCATGTTCTTCCTTTCTCTTTGAATATACAAGAATATCATCTATAAAGACTACCACAAACTGATCAATATAGTCTCTAAAGACTCTATTCATCAGATCCATGAAGATAGCAGGGGCATTAGTAAGACCAAACGACATCACTATAAATTCATAGTGTCCATACCTTGTACGGAAAGCCTTCTTTGGTATATCCTCCCTTTTGACCCTTAATTGATGATACCCTGAACGAAGATCAATCTTGGAAAAGTATTGAGCTCCTCGTAGTTGGTCAAATAAGTCATCAATGCACGGGAGATGATATTTGTTCTTGATAGTGATCTTGTTAAGTTCTAGATAATCAATGCAGAGTCTCATTGATCCATCATTCTTCTTAATAAACAAAACAGGTGCTCCCCAAGGTGACGCACTAGGGCGTATGAACCCCTAATCAAGATTCTCTTGGAGTTGCTTCTTCAATTCTTGCAACTCAATTGGGGCCATTATATAAGGTGCCTTTGAAATAGGTAAATCACCTGGTACGAGTTCTATTGAAAACTCAACTTCATGATTTGGTGGAAGACCTGACAATTCCTTTGGAAAGACATCATCAAACTCTCGTACAACGGGCATATTCTTAATCGTGAGTTTCTCTCTAACCATTTGAGATAAATAACCTTCATTTAGTGGAATCAAGACCCATAAGATGGATGAAATTTCCACTGGAATGTTATGTTCATCCTTACATCGATAGATGATCATAGATTCATCTAGAATATGAAATGTGGCTTCCCTTCTTTGGAAATTGATATGATCTCCATATAAAGAAAGTCAATCCATGCCAAGAATCACATCAATTTCCATTATAGGAAGGATCAGAAGATTTGCAGGAAGCACTTTCCCACAAACTTCAATCGGGGAATAATTATAAACTTATGATGCGACTATTGTGCCATTAGGTGTTGTCACAGCTAACTAAACATCTAATTGTTGAGGTAATACGGTGATACCCTTAGAAAATTCTTCAGAAATAAAAGAGTGGGTGGATCCAGAATCAAATATAACATTTGCTACTTTAGAGTGGATGGTAAGTGTACCTTTCACCACATCGTTATCGTACTCCACATCACTGATAGAAATTGCATGTGACTTTCCTTTGTCTTTAGCCTTAAGATTTTGTTGATGTCGATCATCATCAACAACCCTTGGATTTGGGAATTTATTGGCATAATGCCCCATCTCCTTGCATGTGAAACATTGAAGTGTAGTAGGGTCATTTTGTGTATCCCTTCCTTTGTTTGCATCAATAGACATCTTCTTCCCATCATTGCGGCATTCAAATGCCCGATGACCTTCCTTTCCACATTTGAAACATTTACTTGTCTCTTTAAGACAACTCCCTCCATGTTTCTTTCCACACATTGAGCATAAGGA
This sequence comes from Viscum album, assembly GCA_963277665.1. Classification (NCBI taxonomy): domain Eukaryota; kingdom Viridiplantae; phylum Streptophyta; class Magnoliopsida; order Santalales; family Viscaceae; genus Viscum; species Viscum album. The sequence goes on from OY728119.1 coordinate 2,047,356,757, forward strand.
AAAACTCATCTTCTTTTCAGTGTGATCTTTATATTTTCCTTTGAATTCCATTTTCCTATTCTTATCAAACCCATATGACTGATGGGTTACTCCAATCTCCATCTCAACTTTGAGAGCACATCGAACGATTTCCTCGTAGCTATTGAAGTCTCTTATGGCTAACGCCCTTCGAAGACATGGTTTTAAGCCACTAAATAATAGATCGATCTTACTCTTAGTTTGGATAATAATACCAGAAGCATACCTTGCAAGTCTTGTAAAATTTTCTTCATAGGTACCAATGGATTCATCATACTTTTGCTTTAGTTCAATAAACTATTTCTCCATCATTGTTCGGAGAATATGAGGGAAGTACTTATTGAAAAATAAGTTCCTGAACTTGTCCCATTCCATGGACTCAATTTTATCCCTTCGCCTCGTATTCTTAATAAGATTCCACCATTGACCAACATCTCCTTCCAAACGATACACTGATAGGATGACTTTATCATGTTCAGAACATTGAATAACTGAAAATATATTTTCAGTTGAACTAATACATTGTTCAGAAACTAATGGATCAGTAGACCCGCTGAATGAAGGTGGGCGCTGCCTCATGAAGGATTCAATAGAATTTTTCTCCTTCCTTTGCTCGTTTGGAAGTCCTGCATTATTCATAGCTTGAAAAGGTTGTGTGAGCATGGCTACAAGATTTTTCATTCCAGCTCCCAAAACATTTGGTTGCTTAGGGGGACAATCATTGCATTGTCCATCGCATTCCGCATTAACACGGTTCCTTTGGGTTCCATCCATTGACTAAAACCAAGAAGAATAGTGTGATCAACACTAATTATAATCGGAAAACCACATAATACAGAATAAGATTTCACACTTAAGGTCTTATCCTAGGTCATTCATGGTCATTTCTAAAACACTAATATTGTGTTCTATTCTTAGAATTATCCTTAGGGTTCTTATTAAGGCTTTCACATCCTAGTTTCCAAAGGCTGACTATACCTTTCTTCTGATACCAACTATAACGACCCATACTTTACATACATTGTTATTACTTAAAAATTGAAGCACACTTATTACAACATATAACAAAACTAGGAAAGGACCGTATAGGTATAGTGTCTTTAGAAACTGGGAAACATAAATAACTGGTTCATAAAACATCTACGTTGTCTCCCATTTATTTCATCATATCTAGAGTCCCTTTTTGGAATATCCTACTTAATATCCTTCTTCTTGACCTGGGAAAAAGAAAACATTTAAAGGGTGAGCTCAAATGCTCAGTAAGGGTAAAAAAAGAAATATCAATCACATCATATACATAAGAACATAACTTTTGTAAATCTTAACTTGCAAAAGAGATCATAATTTCATAACATGGGATAAGTCATAGTAGTGAAATGTAATCCAAATAATCATAACTTAAAACATGAAACTTTTTTTCATACACACATAATCATAGAGAATCATTTCTTTTTAGTCAAGACTCATTTCCAAGACTATCTTAGTGGACAAAGTCCATTTCTGAACTGAGTTCATTCCTCGTTTCAGTCCTGTTTCACTGAACCGGTTTAACCTACCGTTCCAGACATGTCTATCTTATGAGATATAAAATCTTTACCCAATGCATTGGAGGGAGATATAGGTCCCACCCATCTCATAATGATACCATTCTTATGTGTGCCACAAAATCATAAATCATACATCATTGCATAACCCATGTAATAAAAAGGGGAATCTTAAACATCATGACATCATAAAAAAATTCATATAAGATAAAGTAATTCATAAAAATAATTCCATCACAACATAATCAAATCAATGTAAAAACAGGGATAGAAACAGAACCCTATATTATCTTAGATGGAAAATAATTTTGATAAAACACTTGAACTCCATTCTTGAGGAAAATATCCTTTCTACTTCAAAAACATTTTCCTTTCTTAACATGTCATAAAATTTTAAACTAAAAAAGTTGATTAAAAATAAACTTGAAAACTTGTAAAGTAATCTTCTTGGAAATAATGTTTTAAAAATCCATTCATGCCGTATAAGTTAAAAAAACATTCTTCTCGTACTTTTGTCAGAAAAGTCAAAAAGTACCTCTTACGAAAAACGACAAAAGAATTCTTTCATATCTTTTACTAAAAACTCACCGAAGGGTAAAATTGGATTTAAACAATTGTAAGTGGATGGAAAAATATTACATATTGAGGTAACATGGATGTGGATGATAAAATACACCCCAATAAATACCAAATTATAAACAATCTCAGATAAAAATGAGATTGCGATATTTTCCCTTACCTTAGGTCCAATTTGCTTCGTAAGTGTCTGAACCTCCTGTATAATGATTTAAATAATGTTATTGACTTATTCCAGAATCATACATATTTTTATGATATCATATATGGTCATATTCTTAGCTTATTATTAGTAATATTTCATTGCTACTTTTTATTCGGGTGTTTATTACTTTTTGTTCTTATGCGTGTTTTGTCGAATAAATTATTATTTTTATTTTTAGGTTATAGATACCTCATTTACAAAATGGTATTAGTGTAATATATATCATATTTATTCATTAAATTCATTTATATAATCATTATGCAATGAAGATCATGTAGAACGAGTCGCATCACATCGTGAAGACGATATTCCGTACGTACGCACGCGCGATGATATTGTTCCCATGATCGTGGAATTGTATTGGAGTGTATGTATATTATTTTAGAATAAATATAAATTTAAAAAGATCATATATAGTCATTATTTACACCATTATACCCATCCAAGTAAGGTGGTGGTGGAAAATAGATTACACCACGGCGTGGAGACAGTATTCCGTACGTACGCACACGCGGTGATTTCGTTTTCCGTAGGATGGATAGATTGTGAAATAGGGTTGTTTCATACTTATAATAACATATCATTATATGGGTGATACTGATGTTATTACTTCATAATGAAACAACTAAATATGAAGTGGAAGAAGAAGTGAAGATGAATGAATCGGTAACGGACATTACCTCTTCTTTGAAGTGCTTCTTTGAGACCTCCTTTTAGGGCACTAAAATTGGTCTTAGAAGAAGACCAGGACCTCTAGGATGTCTCTAGGGAAGTGGAGAGAAGAAATTGGCAGGTTTTGGCCGAGCGTGAAGTCTCAAAGTGGTGTGAGGAAGAGAGGGAGGAGGTGCCCTTTTATAAGGGAGGAGAGGGCCACCTTTGGAATAACTAAAAATATTATTTTATTATAAGGTCAAATTCGGTTTTAATAGCTCAAAATTGATATATTTATAAGATAAGGTGGGTAAGGGTATAAATCCTCTCATCAAATAGAATTTATACAGGTTTAGGTATCAATTTTAACCTTATCATTTAGATTTAACTTTAAGTTAGAAAATTTATCTTTTACCGTGTCTTCTTGTTTTCTTACACTATAAGGTTAATAAACTTACTATATCAAGACAAACGAACCCCAATTTGTTTATTATTAATTTATATAACCTTATCTAAGTCATTTGGACGAAACTTAGATTTTTAGGAATAAAATAACAATTAATAATATAATATTTGTTTTAAAAACTATTTTCTGTCAATTTTGACACTATTTAGTAATTGATTTTGGTGAAAATCATAACAGAATGATTAGTTCAAACCAAGTTAATTAAATAAATACTTGCATTTCATATTAATCTGGAAAATTATTTTAATTCATAAAAAGTCTCAAATTACATTTATTTGGGTATTTATAACATCAATTATGTCAATATTTCATTAATAAGATAATTACTGCATCATCGTTGTGTCATAAATAAATTAACTTATTTAATGTCTAAAAATTACAAATAAAATACCATTATGTAGGGTATGTTTTTATATTTATAATGAATATTTATAGTCGAATTTATCTTATGTATAACCCCATATTAAAAATGATTTACTTATTAAACTTTGATTTTAACTATTTTAACCCTTCATTAAATAAATTAACAATACATGTCATAATCTAATCCAAGTGGGCCTAAATGGTCATATTTTATTCCTAAGGTTGTTTTTGGTCTAATTACACTTATCCAATAGAATTAGGACATGTTTTAGGGTAATATTAATAACACTTTTACCCTTAATTACCCTATTTACTTTTAACCGTAGTAAAAAAAAGTAAAAAGTTACTATTCACCAAAAATTATTTTCCTCTCATTGAACCACATTTTAGTATTTGATATTAACCGTGTCTCTCGGATTTTCAAAATTCCACTCACAGAAGCGGTAAAATTATGTTTTATGAAAAATTCAGTTTTTTTAACTACCACTTATTGGTTTCACTATTCATCAAAAATTGAATGTTTTCAGAAAAATACCAAAATTTCACCCTAGGCTAATTTTGATATTCCAAATCCCAAAATGAAGTCCATTTTGAAAAATAAAATTTATAAAATTTCAAAAAGTGGTTATTACTATTCATAACGGCTAGTTTTAATAATATTTTAATAGCATATCACTGTTTAGTGAAAGTCAGTATTGCGTACGACGCAAGATATCGAGGAAGGTCGCGATTGCGTGTAAAGAAATCCAATCTAGTGTTGTGTGTAGTGAAAGATTCCTTTGATGATTTAAAAACAAAATATTTCTCATAAAAGTCTCCTGTGTTACAGATTTTTTTATGCTAGAACTTTCATGATAATAATCATAAAATACATTCATAGGATGTAAATACTCCACAAAAAATAATCTTGTAGTGTATAAGGATGTGTTTGATAGAAATAAAAGTGAGATTAAAATCCCTTAAGTTTGGTTCATCTTTCTTTATATGTGTTGGAACCTATTATATCATAAATATAGATTTATTATAAATATATTATATAAAAAAATAATATATATAATTCCATATATTATTTACTTAAAACCTATTATCAATTTCCTATCAACACCCCATTATTAAAATCATTGTTTTGGGTTATAAAAATGTTATTTTGTAAATTTTTTCTTGTTCGACAGTTTTGATCCTTGTGTTTTGATCGTGGTTCCATAATATCTTGAATTTTAATAATTATATAAATAGTATATATATAATCATCTATAAAAGTTATGTATATAAAAATTAATTACACCATTCATGGAGATGGTAAGTAATATATATACATGAACGCTGATTTTATATTTTAATAGATGGTAAAAAAGAAATTTAAATAATAGATAAAATTTAAATAATGATAATTATATCATATATATCATATATATTCATTAAATACATCCTTATTAACATCCATGTAAAATGGAAATTAAAAACAAATCACATCACTTCATGGATGTGGTAATCCACATGTATGCATGAGCGACATTGTTATTTTCCAATGATTTTGAAGGTAAGAAGGTATATTGATATTATCATTCCAAAAGTAAAATTATTCCAAAATTTTAATATATAAACATTAAACCCATTATAATACCTACTGATAAAATATAGTGATGATAAATAAATTGCCTCATTATATAGAGACGGTAAGCCGTAAGTATGCTCAAGTGATATTTTCACATCCCATTTAATGGAATTAGGTTGAATAAAGGTAGTTTCAAAATAATAATAAAATTTCTGTATATATATTAGACTTAAGTTATAATTTTATACAAAATTGGATAGATTTTTAGAAATTAAAACAATAATTAAAAATATGGTTATCGATTAAGCTGTTTACCTCTATTTTGAAATAACTCTTTTAGATGTGCACTTTATGGATCTACGATTGGTATGTTGGGATGAAAAAAATATGTATAATGTGTAAAGGGTAGTTTATAAGAGAAATTTTAAGAGGTTGGTCAATATATAAGGATCAATATTTCATGAAGAAGTGGAAGGATGGGTATCGCTGTATAATTATTGGGCGGAACACCCCTGAAATATCCTAAAATATTAAATTAATATAAATTAATTGTGATATCAAAATGGAACCACATTTATTATATTATAATATAATATTACTATGAGTTAGAATACACTCATAAAAAATATGGACATTTTTCGATCATATTTTTACCCTTATCTTTCCATTTTAGCACTTTATCAAACCCTTTTGAAAATTATTGTAATATTAAAGTTTTATACACATAAAGGGTTAATAATGTTACTATAAAATGAAAAAAACATAAAAAATGATCATGGTGGATGTATAAAACCATATCTCACTAATTTTTCTAAATAAAATATTTATACAAATTCTATATCATTGATTAAATTGTTATTAATTTTAAAATATCATCAATATCATTTTAACACTATTTATTTAAGTTGATATTAAATTAATAAATAAAATGGATAAATTTGAATAAATTTATTTATAATAACACTAATTTATCATATTAACATAATATATTCTTGGAACACATTAAACCACTCAAATTATATAGATTTTAATAATTTTAAAATCATTTATTTTTTTTGTATTAATTGGAGAAATATTTCATCGGTGTTTCATAAGAATTTAATGTCAATATATGATTTATAAAAAATATTAATTAATATATATAATGAAAATAATTTAATTAATCTCAATATATACACTTATATTCATTCATTACTTTCTTTTTCCCAATGTGGATACTTAAGATATAATTAAAACTAGGAGAGTTACATTTTGTATTTTTTTCATATTTAAATATTATAAATCTCACTTTAATGGGCATGTGTCTATTAAAAAAATAAAATTAGATCCTATGTTGATAATTTTATAATTAAATATATCCAATAATAATTATTATGAAAAATTAAGTCCTTATCACTTAGTTTTAACTGATATTAACTCGATTTACCATCTATTGAGGTAATTTTTTTAACCATGGAAACTATTCAAATTGGTAAAAAATAAAAGAAGTATATTTACCAAATTTTATCCTTATAATTAAAAATATATAATACATATTATTATATTCAATACCTTTAAGTGGAATAAAATCATTTTACTATAAGTGTAAAAAAATGATGAAAACCGCTTTTCATAAAAATACATTTATAATCACAAAATAAATTAATTATTATTCAATGAACAATAAAATACTATATGAATGTTAAAAAATTTCATTAATATTATAATATATAAATTTTATTAAAATAAGCAACCAATAATTTTAATTTTAGTTTATTAAGAAAAAATCACATTGTGTGTATAATTTTTTTAAAAAAAATATGACTTTTTTATTTATAATATGTTTTTCCATCAAATTATATCATAAAATTATTTATAATTTAGTTAGTGAGATTATATACAATATAATAGAAGTAATTTAACTTTTAAACTTTTTTATAACAAAACTGAACTCTTTACATTCATGAAATAGAAATATAGTTTTTAATTAAAAATAATATTTTTCAACACACACTAGAAAATTAAATTTTTTAGAAAATTCTAAAAAATTTATCCCATGGAAATTTTAATATGAAGATTTAACAAATTATGGTCATTTTGTAAAATAAAATTTCTAAATTTCCTATAAATTAATATAAATATTTTTCACAAAAAATAAATATTTTTTTGCTGAAAATATATTATTGAAGAATATAGTGACTTTACTAAAACTTGGGTGATTATTTTATACAAATTTATTAATAAATGTATACTAAGTTAAATATATATAAAATAAATTATTTCATCCTATTCATACCATACAATATAACAACTTGATTATTGTAGTCATATAATAACATTTCTTAAAATCCCGGGGTGATACATTATCCCACATTTAATAAATTATTTCCTTGAAATTTGAACTTTTTGTTTGAAAATAATATTTTTGAAATTTGAAAATTACATTGTATGAACCCAAATCATTAAAATAGTTATTGAAAATCCCTATTGATAAGAGAAAATGTAAAATACTAAGGTTATCTAAAATAAAAAAAACACCAGGTTTCCAAATAGTAAAACATTAAGGGGAATTGAAAATACAGATATGAGAGAGAAAAAATGTCCCATAAATTAATAGAGTGATATATAACATGGTAATGGGAAAGTTAACCATCAAAAAATTATAAATATGCAATGGGTTAAGAGTCCATTTATTTATCAGTAAGAAAAGTAAACCGATAAAATTTTATTTCTTGGAGAATTTCCTAATGTCGAGATATTATTTTACTATCCAAATTATTAAATCAAGAATAGAAACTTACTTAATTTAATTACATATCATAAACACAATCTCATCCTTTTTTTTCATCACTCAATTTCCATTTTATTTCTTAGGACAAGGAATGGATATTCGAGATTATTATTTTTTATTTCTGAAGCACACTTAATGAAAAATTAGATTCATATGCCATTCGTAAAGGATCTAGAAATTTACCAAAACCAAAATGGTTAGCACATGTTATCCAATACGATAAATCATACTTTAACCTAGTAACAATAATATAAAAATTTCAACTAAATCCATTTCATATGTAGTTCACTATAATACATCTCCAAAATATTTACAACCATATTCAAAACCCAAAAATTTGATCAAATATTTATCTCTAAACAACATAAAGCAATTCATAATGTCATATTCCAAATATGTGAATATGTTGATCGTATATTGTGATAACTTGAATAAACATTAACTTTATACTTGTTCTATATTTCCAATAAATCTTAAAATTAAGTCAACACTATCATAAATTAAATTTTCATCAAATCATAAAACATTTTCAAGGACACTAATACTACCCCAGTAACATTTTCAATGTCAATATTCTCTTTATCCCAACTAAACATTATTAACTCAACATCAGGAATATATTAAGGGTTATTATTCCATTGACTAAGTATTTTCCAAAAATATGACCTTACCACTATATCAACTTTATTTATTAATAGTAGAATTAAAAATATATTTTCAAATCCATAAATGGAACTACTTAAGAAGAATCGTTAGATGTTTAATGAATTTTTTATAAGTTGAATATCATTATTACAGTATAATTCTTGAATCCGAATATATAAATAATTTAATCATTCCACTTCTTTATTAAACAATTATCAAAGATTAATCATGTTATTCCCTAATAGTTATTTCCTACAATATTAGACACGAATCATGTATTAACCTTAATAAACCTCAATTTAATCATGGTTTTTACTTTTAACATCATAAACAATGTTCAGAAAACCAATAACTTTTACTTTTCATTCATAGTCTCTTCATAATCATCAATAAAATAATAAATCATACCATATTTCTGATTATCTTCTTAATATTACATCATAAGACATCGATATTCATTATTCCCATACTTTACACATTTTAAACATTCAACCATTGGGGGTACCTTAGGGAGAAATTTGTTGTCAAATATCTCATTAACCAAAATTTTCATTTTTCCATGGTAATTACTTGATTTATGTCCTTAATTTCCACACTCAAAACATCTTCTTGTTCCTTTGATACATTAACTTGAGTTATTCTTCCCACATTATTGATATTTAAGAAACAAGATATTCTTTCCTCCATGGTATTCTCCACTTGAGCTCTAAAACAACATTGTATTTCTCTTAGTTAGTGTGTTTGAGAGTTAGTTAAGGTTCACGTTGTCAACCATTTTTCATGATAATTGATTGAGAAAAATCATAATATCCTTCACTTAAATTTACATACAATTTGGTTCTCATAAACACAATTTACATACCATAAAACATTAACCTAGTTCATTCTAGTTCCTTTCAAGGACTAAAACTAAAAATCACTGTGTGATTAAAAATTATCATAGTGTAAAACCATATAATCATGAAAAATTATAAATTGGATGTCTAAATCATGAAATGTTTTATTCATTCTATTACACCTTTGTTTTAATCTTGTGTATATTTAATTATAATATATTCAAATACTTTATAATCATTCATAAATAAAATGAGAATTAACCCAAGAATATCCCCCCAGGATTGTTAAACTAGGTGTTCAGTAAGGGAACACTCCCCATACATGAGATTTATTGATGAGATATACTTGACCAACTATTTTTGGGTCTATTACCCGTTGATGCATCTATTCTGAAACCATTTACCTAATTATATATTTCTAGGAAAATATAATAATATATTCCTTACTAAAATTTTAGGATGTTACCTTATTCTTAGATATATCCTCAACGTTCTTACTAAAGTTATCCTATAAGTTTTTGAAAAGGATAACTAAACCCAAATCTAATACTAACTACAGTGGGACATAATTTTCATTCATAGATATTTAACCTCTTTAGATGAATATTAATTACATCACATAATGATCATCACCACAATTATATATTTTAGTTTATTTTGAATCTTGGATACATAAACAACTAGTTGATAAGAGTCTTCCATTAAGTTATTCATAACTAGAACCATTTTTAGACATATAATTCCTAAAATCTTTCTTCATAACATTGGGAAAGTAATAGTAATAAAGTGTCATCTCAGATGATCAGTAAGGATAAATAAGATACATATTAATGACAGTATAATCATAATATGAGTATAGGGGAAGGAGAACATGAATGTAACATTTGAAAATCATACCCTGCATATCATTGAATGGAACCTTATGTCATAGAATAAATCTTGGCTGTTCATAATACCTAAATAATAATGTAATCAAATAATATGATCCATGATAGCATAACATTGGTACAAGACATAAGTTTTTGGATTACATAATGTCATAAAAACCATTTCCTTAGTGGTCAAGGCTCACTTCCAAGACTTGGATATTGCAATGGGTTCACATCCCAAACCATCATATCACAGAAAATGTCCCTTAGTGAATTGGATTCAGTTCCCATTTTAATCCTATTTATTTTCTAAGATATTAATATCTACCTAATTTATTGTAGGTAGATATCATTTCTACCCATCTTTGGTTATAAAATTAACTTCATCCTTGGTTATATTTTCACCATTGTACTTGGTTATAACACAACTATAGTACTTGATTATAACATAACCATCGTCCTTGGTTATAACATAACCACCATCTACACACATAATGTAACCACAATAATAGGTTTTAACATAACCACCATCACATAATGAAAACCATACTTATGTGTTCCATAATATCCTAAAACGTTTATCATGTTATCACATCATGACCCATTAAATGAAAATTGGATTCATAAATATTTCAACAACTCACTAAATAATAACCCATGAAAATAATTAGGTTTAATAAATCAGTCATGAAGAAAAAATAAAAATCTAGAGGAATATTAAGAATGATATCATTGGATTATATCCCCTGTAAAGTATAATTATCATAAAATATTTCATCTTAGATGGGAAATGATTTTGATATATCACTTGAAAAATTTATTTTAAAAAATATCCTTTTATGTTTGAAATAAACATTCTAAAATATATAATTTTACTAATTATTAATGTTTTTTTCAATTAAAATAACCTTGAATATATTTAAATAAAGCTTCAAATGAATGAGCAATTTTTAATATATTAACAATAGTTTATACTATATATGTTAAAATAAATCATCTCTTTCACACTTTTGATGGAAAAGTAAAAAAGTACCTTATTCATAAAAAAACAAAAATATTCCTTTTGAGCAATTTCATAAAATGTTAAAAATGGGTAATAATTACTTTAAAATAACAGAGGATAATAGTAAAAACTTTATTTTTTTATAAAATATTAATATGGGCTAAATTTTTTTTCGACCAAAGAGATAAATAAAGCCAATTTCCATTAAAAACCCATTTTACAAAATCTTGAGTACATAAGATGAGGAAAATAAAATAAAAAAATTTATTCCGATGAAATAAACATAGTAGAAGAAAATTAATGATAATCATGAGAGGTATATCATAATTTCTTATTATTAGAAAAATAATCTTAAACAATCCTGAAAAACAATGATATTATAACATAAAAACATAACCACTTTAGTAAATTTTGAAACATAATACCCATGAAAGAAAAAACCTTATATATAAATGTATATCCTATAATTTTAATGGTTATAATCATAAAACACATTAATATGTAGTATATTAACTGAAAAAAAGAAATAGGTGGTGTACATGACAAGTGCCTCAAAGAAACAAAAGTGAGACGAAAATCCCTTATATTAGGTCTAGCTTTCTCCATACACATTGGAATATCCTATATAAAAAATATAAATTTATTATTTGTATATATTAATTAACCATATAGTTATATTTAATTCCATTTATTATTTTCTTATAACATTTTATCACCTATCTGTTAACAATTATTTATATAAATCACTCTTCTGGGAGATATTTGATTCGTTTGTCATGTATGTTATAGTTAGGTTGTTTTGGTACTTGTATTATGATCATGGTTCAATAATGTCCAAAAATTTAATAATGAAATAAATAACATATATATATAAATATAATATTCACCCATAAAAGTTAGGGATGTAAAAATGAAACACATCATTCCTGGAGGTGGTAATCAACACGTACACATGAATATTGTTTTCATTTTTTGAAATATTGTAAAAAAGAAAGTTAAAGAATATATAACCTATATAGAATCATTATTATATCATAAATATAATATAAATTTATTAAATTCAACCTTACTATCACCCATGTGAAACAAAAATGGAAAAAAATCACATCGCTTCGTGGAGCTGGAAGTCCACACAAATGCACGAATGACATTTTTATTTTCCAAATGATTGGAAAGTAATAAGTTATATATGTTATTATCATTAAATAAGTAAAATTATTTTCCAATTTTTCATATATAGAAATTAAAAACATCATAATACCAATTCATGAAATATGGTGATGAGAAATTAATTGTATCGCTACATGGATACGGCAAGTCGTATGTACCCACAATCGATATTTTCGAGTCCCATTTTATGGAAAGAGAAAAAATAAGGGGGGTTTAATAAAAATAATAAAATTACAGTATATTTATGATAATTTATTTATTATTTTATTAATAATATAATAGATTTAGAGGATATCAAATAATAATTAAAAATAAAGTGATGAGTTATGGAGATTACCTATTATTTGAAATAACTCCTTTAGATATCCTCTAAAGGGATCTAGGGTTGATATTTTCAGAAGAAGAAAACATATAAAATGTGTATAGGGTATTTATTATTATATATTATTATATTTTGGTTGACATATAAGGATCAAATTGGGGATAAGAAAAAAAGGCGGTGTGCCCTTTTAAAATTGAGGAGGGGGGGCACTAATTAAATTTCTTTCAATATTAAATTAATATAAATTAATTTTGATTTTACAAATGGATCTAAATTCAATTAATTCAAAAATACGATTATTATTAGTCAAAATAATCTCAAAAAATAAAATTTGGACAATTTTGGATGATGTTTGCATCCATTTCTTTTTGTTTTAACCCTTTGTTATCTCTTCTTACAATTACCGAAATAATAATGTTTTCTACCCTTTAATGGTTAATAAAATTACTATAAAATAAAAAATGACCCATAAATGGATTTTTTAATGTTTAAAACTATATCCCATGATTTTTTTCAAATGTAAAATTTCTTTTATTTTTTTCATTTAATAATATATTATTTATTATAAAACATAATTAATGTAATTTTAAACACTTTTAATTTAATTTGACTTCAAATAAATCAAAAAAAGGGGTAATTTTTAATTTAATTTTTTAAAATAATAAAAATATGTCATATCCATCTAAAAATTTCCTGGAATGTTGTTATTCACTCAAATTTTATTACTTCAAATATTTTTCAAATCTTTTATTTTATATTTAATCAATCACAGAAATATTGTATCATTGTTGCATAATAATTTAAGGCCATTATATAATTTCTAAAAATTATAAATAAATTTATTTAAAGAAAATTATTTTATTATGCTAAAAATATATACATATATTTATTCATAACATTATTTTTCCCTTAGGTGGAAACAAAAGATATATTTAAAACTAAGATAGTGACATCATGTAACATTCTTTGATTTAAATATTATATTTTTATTTTTCAGGGATAAGTTCCTATTAAGTAAATCAAATTCCATAATAAGATGATAGGGATTTAATTAAACTCAAAAAAAATTATGGTGAAGATTAGGACTTATATCATAGATTTATCATATATTAACCCGATTTACCCTTTAATAAGGTGAGAAATTTTTCCATGATTTCTATTTATATTGGTTAAAAATATAAGGCTCATATTTAAAAAATTTGAAACTCTGAATTTTAAATATGAAATAAATTTTATCAAATTCAATACCTATATGTGGTAGAAATTAATTTTAATGTATGTGTGAAAAACACAACGAAAACCTTTTCTTGGAATAATATGTTCTAAGCATAATCTACATTTATTATTATTCCATGCATAGTAAAATATTATATGAATATAAAAACATTTTATTCAGTATATAATATATAAATTTAATTAAATTCATTCACCAATAATGATTAATTTATTTTATTAATATGAAAACACATTATGTGTATAAAAATAAGTTTATAGGAAAATGGTTTTTTACATATAAAAATATTTTTGAGTCAAATTCAAACATAAAAGTGATTAAAATGGATTTAATTGGATTATTTAAAATATAATAGAAATAATTTTTATTTTAATCTATTTAAAAAATAGATATATTTACATTCCGCATATAAAAATATCATTTTCAATAAAAATCAATATTTTTTTTATTCACTGGAAAATATATCTTTTTAGAAAATTATCACAAATTTATAAAAAGATATTTTTAATATGATGATTTTAAAAAAATTTATCATTTTAAGAAATAAAATTTCTAAAACATCTATAAATTAATAATATTTTTTTCAAAAAAAGAAATAAAACTTGTTTTTTAATAAAATATATTTTTGTATAATAAAATTACTTTACTAAAAATTGAGTGATTTTTTTCTAAATTTTTTTCAATAAATATATATTGAGTCATAAATATATATATATTTTAAAAAATATTTAAACCTATTAATACTGGCCAAAATAATGGCTATGTTATAACTATCATATAAGTATATTTTAGGGTTTTTTTAGGCTTTATGTTGCGAGTAATAAAGGATATTAAAGTAATTAAATTTTCAAAACATATTTCATAAAATATTAGTGTGTTGTAGATAAATCATTTTCTAGAATGAAAATGTTTATTATTGAAAAATATTGGTGGTTGGATTTATTTTTCAAGCTTGAGGATAGAATCGTACCTTGATTTTGACACCACTGTATAGAAACATGTAAAATGAGATCCTTGGTCATAGTTTACTGAGTTATTTTTTTTAAATCCTATGATTTCCAGATTAGTAGGACAATATCATGTTTGAGGAGACTATGGAATGATCCAAAGAGAACAAAGAATGATTTAGTAATATTGTAATATAATATTCACCTCTAAAGTGGAATGAATCATAGTAATATCAAAACACATTATAGTTGAAATCAAATATACTTCTTAAAAAACGATAATGGCCTAGGAAACTCATTGGAGATAATTGTTTTTGTAAAAACTTCTTAGATATAGTATTGATCAAAAGGAAAACACATCATTCTTCATTTTGTAATGTCATATTTTGAATTAGATCATATTAATATTTAGTTTTCTCATCGATAAACCTCTAAAAACATTTTGAGATATATTCATTATTTCTTGGGAAAATTAAATATACTTTGGGGATATGATTGTAGAGATAAATAAGTGTACCCACAAACTGCATATTTAGAAGAAGTTTGAGAGGATTGACGAATTCCAAATGTTTTTGTTAGAAATTTGATTTTGTATTTCATCATTTTATTACAACTATATAGTTACAATATAGTTTAGTATTATAATATATAATAAAATACACAATTATTTTTCAATAAAAAATTATGTTTTTTAGTGATGGATAAAAACTACATTTCATCTATGAGATAGACACATTACAAAAAAAGTTAGAAACATCATAAACATCTAGTTTCATCTATTGTTATTACTTAAAATATATATTTCTCAATCATTTTTTATTTGTTATTTTGATATCCTATGATTTAAATAGTACCAAAACATTTGATATATTTTTATGAATATTTTTGGTCACAATATTTAACCCCACCCCCAAAATTCTTCTTACTTATCTCTTCTGAGTAACATAAATGAACACAGCCTATTATCAAACTAGATATGTTATATTAAAACTCATAATCATATCACACTCAAGAAGAATCCAAATTAAAGTTGAAGTAATTATCTTTCGTTAGTTCTCATACTCTTCTTGAAACTTCACAATCTATTCAATTTTTACACCATTCAAAATCAAGGCACACATTGAACTTGTAAATTGAAAACAAATACCTGAATAACCATTAAAAATATTTATAGAATCATAAAAATTTAATATTTTATATATTATCTTTAGTTTTTTTATAGAATAACCACTTCTTAATATCTCGTGATAAACGATAATTTTATTTCCAAAAATAATATTTAAAATAAATTTATCTTCTTGAATCCAGAAAAAATTATTTTAAAGATTAGTATATAAATTTTTCTAAGGTAGAATTTACAAAATAATATCCTATTTAATAAGAGTTTAAATCATTGTTCTTTAATTTATAAATATATTTTTAAAAAATAATACCAAAAGGTGTCTAAAAATTATGCAAGATTGGATTTTTTAATTCTATAATCATTTTAAGTGCATTAAAAACTAGAAAAGGTTAACCAAATACTTGTAATGTATATATTAACTATAAAATTATATTTTATGGAAATACCCTCCTACTTTACCCTTATATTATGACACCCAAAATATGGGTAATTCATTGAATGCTCAGGAGTACACTTTAACTGTTCAAAAAAATAATATATTTGGGGCATGTGATATTTTAATATTTCCAAAACCTAGTTCAATTTCTAATAGTCGATTCATAAACTGAGATACTATCAAAATGCATATAAAATAAAACAGCTGTAATCCAAATTGAAATGTATGGTTGAATTAATTCATTTATCTCCATATCAACCAATTAAACCTTTAT
This sequence comes from Viscum album, assembly GCA_963277665.1. Taxonomy (NCBI): domain Eukaryota; kingdom Viridiplantae; phylum Streptophyta; class Magnoliopsida; order Santalales; family Viscaceae; genus Viscum; species Viscum album. The sequence goes on from OY728119.1 coordinate 2,047,373,764, forward strand.
TTCTCATACTTCTATCAATTTTATATGACAATAACTTAGAGGAATCTTGATTGTTCTATGAAGTAGGTTGAACAAAAGTTTCACATCCCTAATTGGAGTTAATTTCAAAAAATATTGTTAGAAAATATGGATAATATTAAAATACCTTTGGAAGTGAATATTGATCAATGCATTCCATTTATCTAGGCAGTAACCCTTCTAACTAATATTACATGTATTAATAATATCTAGTAATTGAATACACCCTTCTAGAATTAAAATCTCATTCTGTAATGATATGTAGAGCATCCATCTAGTGTTACAAAGGGAGAACATTGCCTAAAAAACAATTAGAATCTTAAAATTACATATTCAATTCATAGTCATAATAATTTAAATTATTTTAATCTCATGGACCATGAAATGCCATTATATTTTCCTATTATCAATATTAAGTATGATGAACATTTGAACCACTTTTCTTCTTTTTCATGCAATAGAGTTTGAATTTTCATAGAATATTTGGTCAATTACACTCATAAAAAAATAATTAACAATCATTTAGAGATAAATGAACATGATTATCTAGTATAGAAATTATTGAGGTTATTCTATAAGTTTTCATAATATACCTCATACGATATAAATTCCCACATAAATCTCAAACTCCTCTAATTACTTATCAACTATGAATAGTTTTCAAAAAATCCATGAAGGTTAAGACCTAGCCTTTGGATGATTCCCCCTAATCTATTATGACACCCTTATATAGTATTCTTTATCTCATCAACCTATATACTTGATCCCGATGATATGTTGTATGAACTTCCACTTTATTTAATATCAATCTGTCATAATATATCAATAAATGGGAAACAATTACATACTAGAATAATATAATAATCTTGAATAGACACATTGATATTATATAAACTACTCCACCACCTAATAAAAACAACCATGGACATTTCCCTTAATAGATGTAAAATTATGAATCTAATTTTTTTCTTAATAAGTTTTTTTCTTATTTTTATGATATAGAATAAATTTATTCTTTCACCTAACTAAGGATAAAAAGTGACATCATAATAAATTTCTTCTATATTCACCTCTTTCATTTCATCCTTACTAACTATATCCACATAAGTTAGTAGTTTCAAAGAGATAATACTCAACCATATTGTAACTTCCCACCCTAACTCATTAGCTTGAGAAGAAGAGGATTACGACCAACCGTAGGTGACCTCCCCAAGAAACCAAATGCCATAAATAAATTCCAAAGACTTAACAAAAATTTGTTAGATGATTTTCTCTAAAAAACCCTAACAAAAATAGAGACAATACAAAAAACCAAACCACATTTTTTATGAATGATTGAAAATAGTGCAACAAAAAGGAAAATAAGTAAATAGAAACATCTAAGTAATAGAGAAAAGTAATAAAAAATGACACCAAGATACCTGAAGATAATCATAAACTATATCACTGATGTGAGATCACATAAAAGATACCAAGAGAGATCTCCATACTCTAAACACAAACCTAGGAGGAAAGTGCCATGGTACACCCCTAGATAAATGTGACACATTTCCTTTACCTATATCCTTTTATTAAATATCTTAAAGTTCACCAAATTTCCAAATTATGGGTAATTATGAAATTAGCAGGTAATAACCAATGGCTACTAAACACACACAAAGTGAAAAAAACAAGTTAGAATTTTTTTTATAAAATCGCAGAAAATTTGATAAATAGTTTGTGTTAAAACTGTAAAAAAGTTCCCCAGAAAAACATTAAATAAAAATTTCTTCTATTTATTACCACCTGGAATAACCAATCTATTTATAAACCCACACATAAACACAATTAATGCAACCATGGAACTCCATATACCTATGAGGGGTGATTCATCCTTTCCATAAGAAATCACTTTGTGAACCAATTTGAAGATGGTACTTCACACCATTACTCTAGCCCACTTTGATGTTTGTTTTTTCTCTCAATTACATAGTCCCAAATTCACATTAACACACCCAAACATGTATTCTAAATTCCCATATCAAATTTTTCATAAGAAATAAATTTAATTCGAATTTTGTTTATACAATTTATCAAACACCATATGAAATCATTGGAAATCCAATGATTTTGTTACTAAACAAAAGATAGTTTTCTAAAACAATAAAATAGAATTAATTAATAAATGAACCCTTAAAGTTCAATAATAAGTAAAATAAGAGTGAATCTACCTTCATTATGAAGGTTAAAGAAATCTAGTAAAAACACTACAAAACTCTATATCTAGTCTTGAATCTTCTTGCCTTTAATAGAACCGATAACATATCACCAAGATACACAAAAAATAACATAGATATATTCATTAAAAATTCGTCTAAGGATTTTCATTAGAGAATATGGGGTGATCTAAATTGAAATAGTGGAAAATATGAATTAATGTGGTCTTTGAATATCAAGAACCGTTCGATTCAAAAAAAGATGTTTCTTGAGAAAAATGAATTTTGAAGGGATCTCAAAAGAGGAAAAGAGTTCATGATATTGAGAGAAAATGGAAAAAATGATGGTTTCAAACCCTTAATTTGAATTAAAACACAATTTTGAGTACATTAACTCCACGTTTCATGGTTAGAACACACCGTTTAAAGAACCATGCACTAATAGTGTGTGTGATATTGTATATCACCTAGGTAGCATCATTGCTGTTCCACACGATTTGGAAAACCTTGTGGTGCTACTGTCTCAAGGGAATCCCATCACACGGTTGGATCACATGGGTTTTGAAACCATTCTCCAACCACGTTTTTCCCACTATATCCACTTGGAAAATTTCACTTAGAAAACTAGATGTTTTTTAAAAATTGTGTTCCATCCACGCATTGGACCAGTGACTCATAAAACATCCCTTATGATTTCCTAGAGGCAATGCATGTTATCCCCTAAACACGATCAACATGTATTACCTATAAAAAACATTAAAAACATTCCAAAACCATCCAAAACCTTCTGAAATTTTACCCATAAGTTATATTACATGAAATATACTCAATATAATTTTCATGTACTTAAAATTAGTTGTGTTACATTCTACCCACCATTGGTCATTTCTTTCAAAAAAGGGGGAGTTTAATTTTTGTGTTGGAAGAGTATAGTCCACTACTATAATATTTCATTTCCACGTTCCCATGTCTCTTCTTGAACCTGACCACGATTCTATAAATCTCATACCAAACTAATGTTTTTACCATTAAATAAGTTCTCCTACCTATCTATAATTTATATGGGTATATGAATAAACATACCACCCTGTTCAAGATCATTATATTCCCATCAAGTCAAAATGTGTTTATTAGGCTAATAATTCTTTAATTGAGATATATAAAACACATTTTCCATAAAACTAATCCATGGTGGTGAATCCAATAGATAAGGAAAATAAAGAATTAATTTATGTATCTCAAAAGAGATAATGTATTGATGATAAAAATTCCCTTTCTTCCTGAAATGATGATTCCATATCCTTGATGAGATTATCTAGAAATCATGATAAACCACATTAAATGATAATGGTCATTGATGATGATAATCATATGATTTATAATGATTCTGACCCATATACATCCTATATTTGATCATCCAAATCTTTTATGTTATTTATTTCAAAATTCTAGGTCAAAAAATTATGTTTAAATTGTTTCCATACAAAATATTTGAGAATGAAATTGATGGCAATACAACATTTCGATATGATCCATATGTTTCAAGATGTGATAACATTTATTTTATAATTACTCTAATAATTTCATATGCTTATTCTATGAGTCTCCAAAATCGATTATACTAGAATAAATCATGTCTTCCAACATTTGGATAACTTGTTCAGATTATCCATTCATTTCCGGATGAGAAGCTATACTGAAGGTCAATTTGGTTCCAAGTGATCTCTACAAGGATGACCAATCCTATGATGTAAACTTGACATCCTGATTTGAAATAATTGAAACCAGAACATAATACATCTTTGAAACATACATAATTTAGAGTTTGGATAAGTCTTTCAATATAATGGATTGGTGAATATGGTTTATGTTAGTTGACTTCATGAGACAATCCACAATCAACCCTATAGGATCATGTTTCCAAACAATTTTTGGATGATCTGTGATAAAATAAAAATATATTTTCTAACATTTCGCAAGGGAATACGTAAATAATTCAATATAACAACTTTTCTATAGTGATACCCCTTTACATGCAGACGAGTGATGCATCGTGATAAAAACATTTCCACATTTATATTTATTTCATCACACCAAAACTATGATCTCATTTATTTATATACCTTATTAATAATGGGGTGAATAGACCATATCAAATGACGGTAAGTTGAAATAAGTATGTTCTAATAAGATATAATAAGCATAATATAATATTTAAAATGTATTATAGATCTCTTATTTATAATACTTATTTAAACAGTCTCCCAACCATTTATTTTTAGCCTCATGGTTAGATATTCAGGATCCAATTGCTGATAATATTTAAACTACTCAAACAAATTAGGAATAAGATAAAGAAGAAACAAAACTACAACATTAGCTTACTGAACATAATCTAGACGCATATTATCTATGACCAACATTAGCTTCCATTCATCTAAAGTCTCCTTAGCCAATATATTATATGACTTCCTACTAAATACATCAACTAAAAAATTTCCTTTACCATATTTTTATATAATATAAATTTCAAATATATGTAGATATTCCATCTATCTACATTACTTTATATTAAAATCACATTATGAAAAAAAATTCTTCAAGCTCTTATGATCCATGAATACTGTGAATTTCTATCCAAAAAAGGAAGTGACACCATGGATCCAAATCATAGACTACAATATCTAACTATAAATCATGTGTTGGGGCATTATTCTTATTCACCCATAAATTTCATGTTTTATAGGCTATAATATGATCTCACAGTATGAGAAAATATCCCAACCTAGATCCAGATGAATTTTTATTGGCCACATAATCCTATCGAAACAATGGAAATCTAAGGACATGCGTTGATGGAAGATGAAACCTAAGATCATGAAAATATTTATGGCACTCATTGCTCCATTGTAAAAGAACACTATTCATTGTAAAAGCTTCTATCCATGAGGCAAGTCAAGAAAAATCATTAAAAATGAATCATAATATCCTATAAATCCTTATAAACTACATATATCCAAAAACATTCTCCAATAGTTCATATGAGACAACAACTTATATCTTTTCAATATCTAAATAAACTATTACTTTAGAGATTATTTGTCCATGGAAACATTCCTATTGTATCCTAAAATCACACTATGAAATATTTTCATATAGGTGATATTATGGAAAGATACCTAATATTATAGCCATATGTCGTGTCATGACCTGGCCTCAGGGCCCGTGCTGTGACTACCCCAAGCCCGCCTTTTATAGGCTAAGGGCTTGTAACTAGCACCAAAGGCGAATCCCCGATAAAAAGGGAAGACATTTTCTTTAAACCTATAAAAAACACAGTCTGAACACAAGCAGTGGGAGTAACAAGTACTAATATAGAAATGAAAAGTGTGCTGAATATAAGTGGGCAAGAATACAAACCCAACAGAACAACAAGTACAAGTACAAGTAATAACGGGAAAACAACTCCTAGATCATCAACCAGGGAATCCTACCTCAAGGGTAGGTATAGAAATCGAACAATTCTTCTCTGAAGTAAGTCCCATCTAGTCCATCTTCGAGCAGCCACCCATCGGTCACCCTCATCCTTGATCACAGCTGACTGTTATTTGCACAGAACACAATAAGGTTCGGGCAAAGCCCGTGCAGGGATGAGTATAACAATACTCAGTAGGGGACCCCGAGACCCCCGAAGCTCTCCTAGAATCCACTAAGGATAAACCAAAGAAGAAAGACACAATCACGAAGTATCAACCAACCCTACTTAGGTATATTACCATACATATACCTATGTTACCAGTCACAGTCCGACTCCAACTCTCGAGCCCAAGTACAACCCAGTCCACAAAGGAAGTAAAGTCGACCACCTCAGTGATAACAACTGAAAGTCAAGACTCAGCTCACACAGGTATACTACTCATGTAGAGGGGTAGAGATGATTAGTTTTAGCCACTGAATCATCTCCTCTTTAGAAACCAAATAGGATCCTGGAACAGTATCAACGTTGTCGAACCCACGTAGGATCCTGGTACAGAAGTCGTCACTGTCGAACCCATAGAGGAGCCCGAAACAGTATTCACTGATGTCGAACTCACGGAGGATCCCGGTAATGTAGTCAACGTTGTCGAACCCACGAAGGATCCCGGAACAGAATTCATCGTGGTCGAACCCACGGAGGATCCTGGTATAGTATCGTCACTATCGAACCCACAGAGGATCTGGTCATCTCAGTCGCAACCCGTCCTAGGGTTACCGTAAACATCATGCTCGATTCCGAGAGGATCCACTCCTCGAGCCAAGAGTCTATACATCAACTGCCACCAAGTCTTGAGTTGATGTTTCCCATAGTTCCGTATCATCATAAGGAACCCAACGCGACAGATGTCTCGTCAATCAGACGTCTGGTCTGTGAGTTATTGGCATTTCTGTTCTAGGGTCCTGGATGGTTTTTAGGCTCAAACCAACCCTTCTGTACCCCAACTGCGTCCGAACTTCAGGTGGAGTATTCCAAAAGAATCTCCTCGCTCCAAGAATTCCATCTCCACAAGCGGTTCATCAATTGGACACCCGAAGCCTTTAATAGGGGCGAAAAGGTGATAACTGGCTATAGCAGGTCCGGGTCTGGACCGACCTAGGCGGAGCAACCCGGCCCGACCTGGTCCAAACCGGGGCCTGACCCTGTCTGAGGGTCCTACTCAGTCCGTGGGTGTGGCCCGACTGGAGTGGTCGACCCAGCCTGAGGGCGGCCCGACCCGAAGGTACGACCCGGCCCGAAGGCACTCCCTGGCGTGAAGGCGCGACTCAGCCTGGGGGGGCACGAACTGAGGGGTGGCCTGGCTAAGGTGGCCTGGCCGAGGGGCGACCCGGCCGTGGGGAGGCTCGCCCGTGGCGGCCCGGCTGAGAGGTGGCTCGACTGTGGCGGCCCGGCCGAGGGGCGGCCCTACCGTGGCGGCCCGGCAGAGCGGCCTCCCGGCCGAGGGGTGGCCCGGCTGTGTCGGACCAGCTGTGGGACTGCCCGACCGTGGCGGCCCGGCCGTGGGGCTTCCTCAGCACGGCGCGACAGCACCGCACTATCTCCATTCGTCGCGACCCGCATGGCCACGACCCACTTCCTCCAGCGGGGTGCGCCGGCACCGCGCCTCTTCTGTCTGTCACGACCCGCATGGCCGTAGTTCTTCTCTAGGGTGGTGCGTTAGCACCGCGCCCTTCTGGCTCTGCATCCATCTTCAACCAATCAGAGGGATGTCTTACCGTGTTTTTTTTTGCCCGCACCCTCCGCATTAGGTGATAACAAGTGGCCATCATCAAACCCAAATAAACGATGAGGAATGAGGGTGTAATTCATACATTAAAATAATAAAATCCCCCTACGTTGTGTTCTCTTGACGGAGTCGCGGGAAGGCAGCGTCATTCCGTTGATGTCGGAAGGAGATGACGTCGTAGTTTGTGACGTTCTTTGCGGGCGGCGTCTTCCCTTTCTTGCGCCAGTTGGAAAGGGAGAAGACGACGTCATTGTTCCTCGGTGGAGACGATCATTCTTCATTGAGAGGATATTGTTATTCATTGGAGAGGAAAGACTCCACCAAGTCACAAACAAAAAATCATAGAGGAGGAGTCTATTATTTGTCAGCACCACAACACACAAGAGTTCTGTTTAATTAAATTAAACAACTCATTATATTGAATGGGGTGGAAAGGATTCAAAAGTTTTCAAAAGATATTTAATTTAGGCATTAATTATCTTTTAGGTGTGTTGGCACCATTAAGGGGTGGCTTAAGAGTTTCCCCCATTAATGGGGAACTCAAGGTGTTAAAAGGGGTTTAAGGGGGTTTGAGCTAGTGTGGGCCGCATCACATAATATCCTCCCATGGGAGGTTATGTGCAAGTGAGCCCCACCTCCAACCTCCCCTTGGAGGATTAAACCACCACTCAAATAAAAAATATGCAAGAAATATTTTTATTTAATTTATTTAGAAACCCCAAAAAATTAACTTCTAATCTCGATAAAACGCAACTGCGGTGAAGGTCTCCTTAAGAGAATACCGGAGTTGTGAGTTCAATGGTGCCCTAGAATTTAAATTCTGGGCACCGCTTCAAAATATATAAAATCTTGCATGTACGTTTATTGAACGTATCTGAAAAAACTTCAGAAATTTAATCCAGGAACACCAGGCATCAGAATTAGGCGCCGTCAAAAACTGCTGACTCGTAAAATTCCCATTCATTTTAAAAAAAATTACACGGAAATTCCAGGTCTTTACATTCTCCCCAGCTCAGGTATTTACACCCCTGTAAGCTATAACCAAAATCCCCCTTCTTGCTGATGAAGTGGAGGATTGACTGTGAGAGAGTGCCGAAAGGCTGCTCTTTCTCTTCCCACAAAGGATATCTACAATGCGTCCAGCACCTCCATCACCTCTCCTAGTAGCTGAATGCCTGATCTCATGCTGAGAGCATCTGCTACAACGTTCCCCTTCCCAGGAGTATAGAATATCTCAAATTCATAGTCCTGGAGGAACTCGAGCCATCGTCAATGTCTCAAGTTTAGGTCATTCTATGAGAAGATGTACCTGAGACTCTGGTGGTCAGACTAGACAGTAAAACAGTCACCCATCAGACAGTGCCACCACATCTTCCAGGTGAAGACCACTTCTGCTAACTTCAGGTCATGGGTAGCATAGTTTTTCTCATGCTGTCTCAACTGCTGAGAACCATACATGATCACTGTTCTCTCCTGCATCAGGACACACCCGAGTCTGGTCCCTGATGCATCGCAGTAAACTACGTACCCGATGCCCTCCTCTGGTAGCCTCAAGATGGGCCCACTAGTAAACCTATTCCTCAGCTCTTAAAATCTCTGCTGGAATCTCTCTGACCACACGAAGGGTTTCCCCTTCTTCCTCAAAGCTGAAAGAGGTGATGGAACTCTGGAAAAGTCTGGAACAAATCTCTGATAGTACCCAGCCCATCCCAAAAAACTTTGTACCTCTGTCACACTTCTAGGTGGATCCCAAGAAAGTACTGCCTCAATATTTGCTGGATCCACTACAACTACAGCCTCTGAGATGATTTTTACCAAGAAGTGTACCTCTCGGATCGGGAACTTTCACTTAGAGAGCTTACCATAAAGGTGCTGCTCTCAGAGTGTGTCCATTATGACCCGTAAATGGTAGGCATGCTCCTCCTCAGTAGTTGAGTAGATCAGTATGTCGTCGATGAAGACTATGACAAAGAGATCAAGGTAAGGATAGAAGATCATGTTCATGAGACTCATGAACATTTATGGAGTGTTGGTTACACCAAAGGGCATAACAAAGAACTCGTAGTGGCCATACCGACACCTGAAGGCCGTCTTCTGCACATCCTCATCTCGAACTCTGAGCTGGTGATAGCCTGACCTAAGTTCTATCTTCAAGAACCATCGAGCTCCCTTGAGATGATCAAAGAGGTCGTCAATCCTCAAGAGTAGTTACTTGTTCTTCATGGTCACTGGGTTCAGGTGACAGTAGTCGACACCGAGCCAAAAGCTCCCATCCGCCTTGTTGGCGAACAAAATCAGGGATGCCCAGGGTGAAACACTGGGTCAGATAAATCCCTTCCCATGCAAGTCCTCCAGCTGTACCTGCAGCTCACGAAGATCAGTGGGAGCCATTCGATATTCTAGAGTAGATATCGGTGCTGTCGTGGGGTACATGTCAATGTAGAAGTCCACCTCTCTGTGATTAGGTAGTCCTGGAACATCGTTTGGAAAACCATCAGCGTACTGATCCACCACAATAGGAAAACTCAGACTCCGCACATCAACCGCTATAAGAAGGAGGCTAGCCAACTTATGTGTGATCAGCTTCCCCATACTATGGGTAAGTCCATCCTACGCTGTAAAGGCTCCCTTCTTTCCAGTGATGGTAAACCTCATCCCATCCTCGCGAATACACCACACTTTCCGCCAAATACAGTCAATCTGAGCATGAACCGTGGATAACCAGTCCATACCCAAGACGACGTCGTAAGGCCTCGACACCGCTACAAGGAGATCCCAACTGAAGTTCTCGCCTCCTAGAGTATTCTCACACTACCGGAACCAGTGTGTAATCGTCGAGTCTGCTCCCGTAGGAGTCTCTAGTTGTAAGGATCAAGCCAACGACTCCATCGGAATCTACAAGCTCCAAACAAGGGCAGTTACAATAAAAGAATGACTTGCACCTCTATCTATAAGTACTGCTGCAAGGGTGGAGTAGACACATATAGTACCTCGAATCATCTCATGTGTGTTGTGGTTATAGGCCTCGACTGCCTGGAGCTGAGCCTGCTTCTGTCCGCCAACTCCCTGTGGTCGGGGTGGACCTCCTGATGGTGGTGGTGGTAGGGCATTGAAACGTCGTCCACCACCTGCTGCTCAGTCAGCTCCTCTTCCATGTCCACCTGCTCCTAGCGGACCACCATGGTCGAACCTCTGCCTCTGCCTAGGGGGTCCCTCTACTATCTGCTGCTCATCTAAATGGCGGGTCGGGCAGTCACGAGCCCTGTGACCCTGCCCACTGCATGCATAGCACTACAAGTTCCTCGTATGGATGGCTCTATCTGGTGTTCCCCGTACAACCAAACATGTATCTTGGGGTCTCCCACCTAATGGCCCTGTCCCCTTGGACCTCTATGACATCTGTCTACTGCTGGCTATAGAAGTCTCCGCTACGTGTCGACCTGTGGTGGGTCTCGCTGACGGTGACTGCTCAGCGAGAAAACTATCCACTAGAAGGGCTCGCTCCAGCACCCCTGCCTGAGTTGGGATGTTGAGGGAGATCATCGAAGCCCTGATCTCATTCTTGAGTCCTTGCTCGAAGGTTTGAGCCCTGAAGAATGGGTCCCGCACCATATCCATGGAGCAATGTGAGAGATCAGTGAGCCTAGCTGAGTACTGAGCTACTATCATACTGCCCTGCTGCAGACGAAGTAACTCCCGTATCCGCACCGCACGAAGGGTGGATGGAAAAAATTCTGACCGGAAGAGACTCTCGAAGTCTGCCCAGAGTAATGATGCCTCCTCATGCACCTAGAGCATCAGGATCCACCATCTGCCTACTGATGCATGCAGGAGACTCGTGAAAAGGATCACCATGAGGGTGGCTGGTGTCCCTACCAATATGAAAACTCTCAAGACCACCTCAAGCCTATCCTCAGCTGCCTGTGGTTCCATCTCTCCCAGAAACCTGGGCGGCCTCTGGTGATGGAACTCGTGTAATGCACTCATACGGCATGCACTCTCTACTACTAGAGCAGGTGGTATCGGTGGCCCAGCGGGTAGTGGTACCACTGGTACCTCCGCTGTGATGGGGCCCTGCACCGAGGCCTCGTCACTCGGTGGGCTACCATCTCATACGAATCTTGGAACCCTAGCTGGCTGCCTTCGTGGGGCCATACTGAAAAGAAACACGTGCGCCATGATCAAAACATTATACCTGGTGAGCTGACCCAAATTAATCACGAAGAAAACTTTTCAAAAGAAACACACACGCAATCCGTGTTTTCATGCACTAAGTCAGAAATCAGAAGTCAGAGTCCTAATATATGGATACGTCAGCCGCCGCACCAACACCGGTTTCCCTAAACTGATAACAACACCCAAAACACTTAACACTATTTCCACTTAAAATAATTAGATACTAAGTTCTGCGGTAGAACCGACTCCTCTGATACCAATTTGTCACGACCCGACCTCGGGGCCCGTGACGTGACTACCCCAAGCCCACCTTCCATAGGCCAGGGGTTGGAGACTAGCACCAAAGACGAATCCCCGATAAAAAGGGAAGGCATTGCCTTAAAACTTTTAACACACACAGCCTGAACACAAGCAGTGGGAGTAACAAGTACTAATATAGAAAAGAAAATTGTGCTGAAAGTAAGTGGGCCAGAATACAAACTGAAGTGAACATCAAGTACAAGTACAAGTAAAAAAAGGAAAAACAGTTCCTGGATCGTCAACCGCGGAATCCTACCTGATGGGTAGGTACAAAACTCGAACAATTCTTCCCTGAAGTATGTCCCGTCTAGTCCAGCTTTGAGCAACCTCCCATCCATCACCCTAAGCCTCGATCACTGTTGACCATCGTCTGCACAGAACACAACTAGGTGCGGGAAAAGCCCGTGTAGGGGTGAGTATAACAATACTCAATAGGGGACCCAAGACCCCCGAAGGTCTTACGGAATCCACAAAGTATAAATTAAAGAAGAAAGATACATTCAAAAAGTGTCAACCAATCCTACTTAGGTATATGCCCATACATATACCTAAGTTACCAGTCATAGTATAACTCCAACTCTCAAGCCCAAGCATAACCGAGTCCACAAAGGAAGTAAAGTCGATCACCTCAGTGATAACGACTGAAATTCAAGACTCAGCTCACATAGGTATACTACTCATGTAGAAGGGTAGAGATGGTTTGTTGTAGCCACTGAATCATATCCTCTGTCGAACCCATGTAGTATCCTAGAACAGTATCAGCGCTATAGAACCCACGTAGGATCTTGGTACAGAAGTCGTCACTATCGAACCCACGGAGGATCCCAGTACTATAGTCACCACTGTCAAAACCATGGAGGATCCTGGTAAAGTAGTCACCACTATTGAACCCATGGAGGATCCTGGAAGAAAAGACCTCGTTGTCGAACCCATGGTGGATCCTGGTATAGTATCGTCGCTGTCGAACCCATAGACGATCCTTTCATCTCAGTCGTAGCCAGCCCTAGGGTTCCCGCACACAACATGCTCGATTTCGGGAGGGTAGGCTCCTCGAGACAAGAGTCGATACATCAACTATCATTAAGTCTTGATTTGATGTATCACATAGTTCCATATCATCATATGGAACCCAACGCGACAAACGACGTGTTAATCGGACGTTCGGTCTGTGAGTTATTGGCATTTCCGTTCCAAGGGCCTCGTTAGTTTTTAGGATCAAACAAACCTGTTTATATCCCAAATACGTTCGAACCTCAAGTGAAGTATTCCAAAAGAATCTCCTCGCTCCATGAATTCCATCGCTGCTGGCGGTTCATCAATCGGACACCCGAAGCCTAGAATAGGGGAGAAATGGTGATAACTGGCTATAGTGGGTCTGGGTCCGGTCCGACCCTATCGGAGCGACGTGGCCCGACCGATCTGAACTAGGGTCCGACCCGGTCCGAGAGTCTAAATCGCTCCGTGGGTGCGGCCCCACCCGAGCGGTCGGCCCGGCCCGAAGGGGTGGCCCGACCTGAAGGCACGACCCATCCTGAAGGCACAGCTCGGCCTGACGGAGGCCCGAACCGAAGGTGCGGCCCGACCCGAAGGCGAAGCCTGACCAGAAGGCACGGCCCGCCCTAAGGGCAGCCCGACATGAGAGGCGGCCCAGCCATTCTACTACCCGGCCGAGGCGGCCCGGCCGAGGGGCGGACTGCACGAGGGGCGGCCCGACCGAGGGGTGGCCTAGCTGAGGGGCAGCACCGTCAAGGGGCGACCCGTCCGTGGTGGCCCGACCGAGGGGCTGCCCGGTCGTGGAGGCTCGGCCGAGGGGTGGCACTACAGTGGAAGCCCGGTCAAGGGGTGGCCCGACTATGGCGGCCCGACCGTGGGGCTACCCGGCCATGGCGGCCCGACCGTGGGGTGGCCCGGCCATGGGGCTTCCTCGGCACGGCGCAACGGCACCGCACCTTCTTTGTTCGTCGTGGCCCGCATGGACGTGACCCCCTTCCTCCGGTGTGGTGTGACGACACCGCACCTCTTCCATCCACTGCGTCCCGCATGGCCGTGGTTCTTCTCCGGCGTGGTGCGTTGGCATCGCACCCTTCCGGATCCCCCTCCATCGTCAACCAATCAAGAAACAATTAGAGGGATGTCAGACGTGTTTGTTTGGCCCACACCCACCGCATTAGGTGATAAAAAGTGGCCATCATCGAACCCAAATAAACGATGAGGAACGAGGGTATAATTCTTACATTAAAATAATCAAATCCCCTACCTCGAAATCGGTGTTCTCTTGACGGAGTCACGGGAAGGCGGCGTCGTTCCGTTGACGTTGGAAGGAGATGACGTCATCATTGGCAATTTTCATTGCGGGAAACATCTTCCCTTTCTTGCCCTGGTTGGAAAGGGATGAGACGGTATCATCGTTCCTCGGTGGAGACGAGCATTCTTCATTGAGAGTATATCGTTCTTCATTGGAGAGGAAAGGCTCCACCAAGTTGCCATCCAAAAATAATAGAGGAGGAGTATATTATTTTTTGGCACTACAACACATAAGAGTTGTGTTTAATTAAATTAAAAAACTCATTAAATTAAATGGGGTGGAAAGGATTCAAAAGTTTTCAAAAGATAATTAATTGAGGCATTAATTATCTTTTAGGTGTGTTGGCACTATTAAGGGGTAGCTCAAGAGTTTCCCCCATTAATAGGGAACTCAAGGGGTTAAATGGGGTTTGAAATCATGTGGGACCCACCACATAATATCCTCTGATGGGAGGTTATGCACCGGTTGGCCCCACCTTCAACCCCCCCTTGGAGGATTAAACCACCACTCAAATAAAAAATATGGTAGAAAAATTTTTATTTTATTTATTTTGAAACCCCAAAAAATTAACTTACAATCTCGATAAAAAGAAAATGCGGTGAAGGTCTCCTTAAGAGAATACTGGCGCTGTGAGTTCAACGGTACCCTCAGATTTCAATTTTGAGAACTGCTTCAATTGATATAAAATCCCGCACGTACGTTTACTGAACGTACCTAAACATAACTTCAGAAATTGATTCTGGGAAAACTGGGCCTCAGAATCTGGCATCGTCAGAAACTATGGACTCGTAAAATAACCATGTATTTAAAAAAAATTCCATGGAAATTCTTGGTCGTTACATGTCATTCATGATCTTACTTAGCCATATAATAAACTCAAATATCATCAATTAACCCCAATAAAAAAAGTAAACCTAACTTTGTAAAATAGAAATCATCAATTGTATAATCATCACTGGTTTATTCATAAAACCAAATGGAATAAAAACATATTCATAGTGACTATAATAGCTCATGATGGATATCTATATAATGTTCACTCCCCAGAGACAAAGTTGGAAATAACCTGATTGTAAGTCAATATTGAAGAACCATTAGGTTCCCCTAAATTTATCACACACATAAAAAATTCATAGGAGAGCATATAATTTCATTATCGTAACCTAGTAGAGCTTACAGTAATTAAAAATATTCAAAGCATCTCATTTACTTTTTGGAAAAAAAATAATTGGTGCTACCTATGGAGGTGTACTAGGTCAAAAGATCTCTTTCTATTCCAAATCTTCCATATAGACATTAAATATAATTAATTTCATTTTTTCCATCCTATAAGATTAAAATTAAATAGAACTCTTCCATGATAGGAGATAAATCATGAATTTAATTTCACTTTTAAGAGGTAACCCAGTGAAATTTTCTGGAATGAAATTTATAGTTTTTTCAATAATTGTAAGAAATATATATGTTTGATTTTATCAATAGAGTATAGAGTAATTATTTACAATTAATAAGAGACATTCCCTACAGCCAATTCCAAATGACCTTTTCTAATTTCATTCATATCCTTGTCTCATCTAAACATATTCTTAACACCATCGAATGATGTGAAGCTTAACTGTTTGGCATAACTGTTGAAATGGGCCATGAAGGATTGCATCCAATATATTCCCATAACTATTGAGAGGTGTCCTTGGTTTCAATATAGAATACATCATCTAAAAATGAAAACTAAAATGGTAATCAATACTAGAAGAAATGAATGAGTGGGATGAAGCCTTAAAAAAGGGATTTCATAGGTTTATGATTAAATATAATAGTAGATCACACTATTGAAGGACCCGATTGATCATCTATGATCATATTCCCAACACCATATAATTTCTTACTCATGCTTCCCTGATATTTGGATCCATGTTGAGATTTCCTTTCTTGAAGAGTTGGGGTGTTCATATAATCACATGGGTTTACTTAGTTATGAGGACTTGAGTTTCTTTAGTATGTCCATCTAGTATAAGAGTATATATTTTATATATATGAGATACATATCCCCCACCAGACATCAGATTTATTTTATAATCCAAAAATTAATGTCTTACAGCTCATTAATAAAAATTTATTATCATAAGTTGACAAAAAATATTACCAATAAATTAAATTATAAAACTTAGTCACATTTTCATGTCAATAAAAAATTGTTAGATAAATTTAATTCGTTTAATAATTTGTTAACAAAACTAAATAACTGAGAATATATTAATTGATATCTTACCATAATAAAGAAAATCATTAACCTATGAGTGGGATTCAATATTCTCTGGAAAAAACATATTTTAATTCAAAATAAATCATGAAAACATGATGGTGGAATGTGAAAACTAGACTAGTGAAGTGAAAAAAATGTAATTGGTGAATTTAGGATTTTATACCAAAATAAATCATCACGTATAAACTTGTATTACAGCAATTCAATGGGGGAATCCTCTAGATCATGTTTCCATGATGAAGTGAAATGTTTGGGGGAAAAGTAAAGATAAAAGAGGGTAAATTTTAATTGTAAAAATACCAAATTCATATGAATAGTCTTCTTCATGAATGAAAAAATATGAAATAAATGATTCATTAATTAATACTTCCTTCAAGGTCATTTATGGTAATTATTAATGCATTTAAAATAGTTAACATAAAAATGAAAAACATGAAATATTTATTTTTTTCTATATCCCTTTCAATGTCACGGGCCACTTCCTAACATAAAAAAGACTATTTATAATATTTCATTTAATGATTTTTTATTTTTAATAAGTTATTTTCATTGGAATTGAAATTGAAAAGGAATGTTCTTCCAAATCCAAACTTATGGGGGTAGAGTTGAATCATTTGAAGATGAATATTGGAATGATACCATACTTGATGGAAATTAAAAATCTAGTATTGAAATTAAATATATAGATAAAACTCTTAATATTCCATATTATTCTCCCAATAGAATATAACAAAACATTATCCATATAAAAACCCCAAAAATTCCCTATAATATAAATAAAAACACTTTAAACAATATGTGGAGATAAATAAATTCATTATACTATGGTGACACATTCATGATGATTGAATGAGAAAACCTTTCCCCCAAATTCACAATTTATTTTTGGGTGAAATAATTCTTGGTATGTTGGTATAGATAATCATGGATGGATATAAGAAGTGAAAAATAACTAAATGATCATAATAAAGAAGATATAAATAAAATCATTAAAATGGCATGATGATATTTCGAAATATGTTGTTGGAAATGGATACTCACATTGTCTAGTATTATAATTTTACTTGCGTAATATTTTTAAAGATCATATATCTTGTTATACAAGTATTAAATGTTGGGTAATTGAAGACTTCCATAAATTCATGATACTATTTTATGTTATTAAATTCGTTTTATTCCCCCATATTTATTTATTCACTTAGTTCCATTGTTGTTTTGAGTTAATTTCTCAAATCATTTGATTGTGTAAATATTTTTTTAGAATGAAAAAATGGGATATTAATTCACATGCCCTATTTTTTGAGTAATATTAATGTTTTTATACTAATTAAATTTTTTCCTTTTTTAATGTCTTGGAGTATGGAATGTGACAATGGATGTCATTGTTGATAAGAAAATTATTAAAGAATGTTGTGATTCTAGAATATTTTTTATTAACATATCCTACAGTACACATTGGAGAAAGAAATTTTTGATGTAGCTTAGAATAATGATTGGTGAATTTAATTAGGATGTAATCATTTTTAATCCTTAGAGGAGTTTATCAGATGATCCATAAATTCAATAAAAAAACATTTTATTATTTATATTTTTCAAGCCAAGTCTAGTTGTATAGATGATGTTTTATAAGTATAAATTCCCATGTAAGCATGACTAGTCATAAGAATGATTGTTTGTAAGGAATATTACAATAAATATGAATGATAACATAGGAATGAATTCTCCCAACGATTAATTCCTTCATAATACATAATTCCTATAAGGATGTTTCTCAAAACTACGATTCTTATAATCAAGGAATGCCCCATAAGGGTGAATTTTACATATTTTTTTGGCTCGTGTAAGAATCATTGATCATAATGATAATTCTTGTAAGGAAATATGGACTCTATATACATCATCTATGGCATAATTTGTTACTTTGTAAGGATTATCTTTTTTTGAGTCAATGCTTGGTGGTTACAAATCATCATTAATGAAATCAATATGAGTTGACCATAAGGATTATAATTTAAATGATATTTAAATCAATATAAATGAACAATGATATGGGTTTTATTGAAGAATATACCATTACTGAGAAAAAATTTTCAAAAATAAATTAAATTATCCAAATATAAAAGGAGGGATATCACAGGGATCTGATGAGCTAAAGAAGATATAATTAAGGAGACCTCAATAAAAGGATAAGGATAAATGAGAGGATAGGGGTTCACTAGGGAGTCCAGGTTTAACATCTTTGTTTGATTTTCCTATTTTATTTAATACATTCTTCTTCCTAATTTTCAATTTTTATCTCTTTCATAGAGGAGTAAAACTTGTAGTGATTAAGGAATATAAGTATATTAATCTATAATGATGGGGATTCTAAATTATTATGAATAAAAATCATTATCTTATTTAAATGGCTTCAATATTTAATGAATTTTTATAATATTAAATGAAATTATGTTTTTCAATTTCTTCTTTTCGATTATATACTTTTCAAGGATCATTAATCTATACACACTCAATACATTATTTATATGATGGAATTGAAAAGGCTGAGTGGTAAAAAAATTGGTGATTTATATGTCATGTGTGAGGGAAGTAAAATATTATTTTGTGGATTGATAAATAGAAAACCTGATTAGGTCTTTCTTAGGTAAATTGGGGTTGAAGTATTATAACAATTTTCCTATAATTAAAGAGGGTACACCAGGTAGTGATCAATATTCATTTATTCTCACAATTTTTTCAACCGAGGGTGGGAGGAAAATTTATTGAGGATCCTCCCATTATCTATTTTATTGAGAGAATAGTAAGTTAATTAATTTTTTTGATAGTATTACAAGTGGTGTACCAAACCTAACTTCGTAAATTCTCATCAACTTAATTCCAACCACTTTCCTCATTTCTTTTACTTTTTTTTGAAAATAAACAAATCAAAAAACCTTTTTTTTTCTAATGTGGTATCTTATTTTGAGAAATCTACTCACGAAAAAACCCATGGTTTCCAGTAATACAACATTTAACTAGGAAAATAATAATATTTTTCACATCCTATATCAATATGTCTTTACACACCATTTACACAAGGAACCACTTTACTACTAGCACATTCTATGTCTTGGTGAGGGAGAATTCATATATGGGTTTTGGATTTACACCTAAAAGAGTAAAGGGTGTAGGTTTTGATGTATTTAGATAAACTTTCAAATTTCATTTTTGGAATAGCTATTACTATGGATCAGAACTTATGGATAATGATAAATAGTTTTGTTGATATATATGGTTTGACAAGAGACTATGAATTGAGATTTTTTATTGGTAAGTATACATTATTTATTTTTTTATATCATTTTTATCATCTATGTGGATACTATATTATTTATTATTTTTTATTTATTATTAATTATGATTTATATTTTTTGTTATTTAATTATTATATATATGAATAGATAAACTACATTAGTTTTATACTTCACTATATTATACCAATTTTGGATCCTATTTTTTTTATTTAGAAAAATAGTGTGTATGATGTATGATTTTGCAACAAATTTTTTATTCAGTTTAGTAATGATCCTTCAAGGAATTTCTATGGTTTATAAACACAATATTCTACATAATCCATTATTATACCTCTTAAAAATGAGGTGATGAACCAATGTTCATTTGGATTTCTTCTTAAGGAACTAGTTTCTATAACCATGTCCAAATATTAATAAATTTGATTATATATATTGTTTTATTATAGGATACAACAATTTAAAGGATGATAAAACCTTTTTAGACAAGAAATTTAGATTGATATGATTCTTGATAGCAGTGATAGAAGTTAAAACCTATTCTTAAAGGGGTTTTTTATGTTAGGAGTGGGAAATTTAGGTATCAATGATATTTTTGGTTTAAGAATTTCATATAAAAAAGGGAGGGACTAGGAATGTTTCACTTGGTATAGTGAGGTAATTATTAATTTAATGGTTTATCCATCATGATAGTGGTGTTTAAAGAATGGTACATGAATCTATGAATGGTGTTGATTTATATACAATCATGATGATATGTAATATTCATTAAAATAAAAAAATATATATCATTCCATATTTAATATATTATTTTGGATCCCTTTATTTATTTGGATTAGTGTTTTTTTAATTTAGGTATTTACTACTATTTTTTGACTTCAAAAGGGAAATGAATTTGTTTTTTTAAAACATTTCTTTTTAAAGTGAATAATTTTTAGAATAATGAATTGAAAAAATTTTATTTTTTTCACTTGACATGTTTGTAAATATAGTAGTTTTGGAAATAAGAAATGTTTCCAAAATGAATTTCATTGAAATAATTGGAATGTTTTTGTAAGTTAATTCTCGAGAGAAAAAATATTTTTATATTGTTTGTACTAATATAAATCCCCTAAAACCTAGAGGTTTGGTAAAAACTCAAGTTAGTTTTTCATACATAATGTGATTTGAGCAGATTTTAAAATTAGACATTGGAAGGTGCATAATTGAGTTTTCTAGATTTTAAATATTAAAATAAAAAAATTGGTGATTCAAAATGATTTTTTGACTATTAATAAGCGAACCATGTCGAAAAAATGTATTTTAATGATTAGATTAATTTATATGATTTTGGTATTGAGAGAGAGTGTTCTTTTTATAGATTCATGATCTGGACATGATAACCAATGGTATAAATATTTTTTATTTTGGGTTTAATATTGTCTTTAAAAAACCTATGTTGAGAAACACTATTATGGTGATTTTGTTTTTAGTAATAATTCCTTTGATATTGGAGATCTAAATGACTGAAATTGGTAAATATAAAATTAACTATGAATAATTTGGGCCTTAGTGTACTATCATGCTGTTGGGTTTTATAAATTTAGAGTTATATTTTACTAATTAAAATTCCTTATTGAAATCATGATGAGAATTTTTCGAGGAAATTTTTATAAACTAATAATAAATTAGAAACAAATAATGGTAGGAATTTTAGATGGAATAATACATTGTAATTATGAGGATGAGAATAATTACAAGGGGTATTTTTAATAATTTGTGTTGTTGGGTGTTAGTGTGATAAAAAATGATCCAATATTATGTGTAGTAAAATCTATGGGAGTTTCAATTTTTTTATTATATTAGAGTGGTAAATAAGTTTTAGTATTTTTAAGGATTTAATATTACTGTTTAGAAGTGGTATCCTATGAGGAAAAGTTACATATATGATGTTACAGATATTTTGAAAATTAATAATGTTAGTTAGATAAAAAATTCAATATGTAGATATTGTTGTTAATCCATTAAGATTATCGTTGGTTGGATATTTCCTTAAACCACTACCACTATCAAAGAATGGGTTAATGTTTTACTATAGAGAAATTATTGGACTTAATTAGTAACAATGTGGATCCATCTCTAGGCTAGTGGGGTGGTTATACCATCATAGTAAATAGGTGTAAGTTTTTCATTCATAGGTTATTAAATTAAAAAACCCTTATATTTTCTTCTTTTCTGACTATTTTATAAGTGGTGAACCAACAAATTCACACCTTTAATATGTTTGTTTAAGATAATTTTTTTATATAATTTAATTAGTCACTCTTTATATATTTCATTTTCATCATCTTCATATTCGTAATCTAATTTTTCTATTAGAGCTTGCAAATTCATTAATGTTATTTAATGATACACTAGAAAAATCACATCATGCAACGGATATTTGAAGGGTGGTTCAGAAAGATGTATCAAAGAGAATTATGGGGTGATGATGGATGTCATTTTGGTGAAGGAATGTTTCCTGGTGAACTATGAATTCAATTTCATTAAATTTTATCTAAATGAGATAGTAAATTGAGTTTATAAAAATTGGGTATTTTTCTTATAGGGAATCTAGGAGTTTCGTATGTCCCATTCTCACTCTGATTATTTTCTTATCAATATTATTATGCTATATTATGTCTTTTTGAGTTTTTATTTTTTATGGGATTTTTTGAGGGATTTTTGAATAATTGAATCATTGATCCATTTATTGAGATAATATTTAATCAGTACTGACATGAATTAATAAATTAATAATGATATGAGTTTTATAGCATTTACCCATTGAGTATGTCTATGTTGTGGTATGTGTTTATGTTATTGATGGATATATTACATTTTATTATTTAAATTATTTTTCCCAGCATGATTTTTTGTTGTAATTTGTCTTTATAAAACAAAATGTCATAATATCACCTTAATAGTCAGTAGAGGACAACATCGCTAGGTTAAACAATATTTTCAATGGAAATATCATTAAAATGTATTCATAGGATTCAAGAATGAATTTTTTTACCTTATTATGTGCTTTAATGATAATTTTATCTTTCATTTTTATTAAAATTTAGGATATTTTCTTTTTCAGTTGGAATTTAATTTCTAATTTCATTCTATATTTGAAAACAATTTACTTATTTTGATAGGAAATTTGAATATTCAATTTAATACTAGATATAATTAAATATTATTGATGAAATATAATGAATATATCATACATTTATTTTTTTTCACCATATTACAGATCAATGCTATATTTTTATCCCATGGATTGACTCCTAAATTGAATTAGAATAATAGATCCACTAACCTAGCTATTTGATCCTTGATAACATTAGTAACTTGAGGTTTTTTTATGAAATCAATATATCATTAACAATATAATATCATCATAAAACTTACTAATATTTTCCATTTGATACACCTTCAACTGATTTGAATCCCCTGAGTAAAATTTAGTCTTGAATCCACTTCAACCGATGACAATATCTCAAAACTCGAATGTAAAATCTCTCTTCAATCGAGTAAATTTAAATATTATTAGAAAAATTAATAAACCAAATTTCTAAACAAACTAACTAGTACAAATTCCCTAGTTAAACTATTATATTTAATGTGTTACATAACATCCATAGAATACAAAAATCGATGACATGACTTTCCAATAGTTTAATGACACTAGAAAGTATCTTTATATATTCTTATTAGGATTATGTTTATCTCCATGGGTATAAAAACAATCAGAAACCATTTATCATAGTTTAATTCACAATAAAATTCAATGATACAAGTTTAAATCTATTTCATATCCTTGTATTCATTACCCTTAGAATCTCGCTAGTACACCATCTTGGTCACACCTATTTTTATGTTTTATACTTAGAGTCTTTCACTTGTAGTCTCCATTAAAAATAAAAGCCATTGAGTCTAGCCAAAAAATATATCTAGAAAATTATTTGTACAGTACACCTTTTTATCCATCCCATCAATTATCATCTAATATGTCTAACATATCAATCATTCCATGTGTTACAAATATATACCCAGTTTTTTATTGCCTTCAATTCTCAATTTTTTTATCCAAATACTTTCCCCTGAAGAAATGTTGTAAAACAAATGTGATGGGGATGAAACCCCATAGATGAAAATAATTCTATCTTATATCTCAGAATGAGTGTCTTTACCAAACACTTATATGAAAAAGGGAAAAAATTTACATAAAAAGGCAGAGAAAATATACCCACCATATTCCCTTGAGCTATGAAGTAGAGAAAAAAAGTAATTAGTCCCTACATAAGATTCAATTAAATATGCAAGATGTGTCAGAGATCATTCATATAATATTTCATTTTAGGGTGAGTTTATTGAAAAAAAATCAATCCTAGTTATAAATAAGAAGACATGTTCACATAATGTGTCTTTCAAGATATTAATCAATTAAAAAATGATTCATCTATTAAAGTTTTCTAAAAACGTAAAAATAGGTTATGGACAAAATATTATTTTATTTTTTGGGGGAATTTACTTATAAAGAAGGGTATGTATGAAAATGGTGTGGGATGATTCTAGGTTTTATGATATCTTCAGTTAGTTTATTTTATATATTTTAAACTTGACCATATTTTATTACCTTACTATTTTTATGTGAACTCTTAGATCCATTTTCATTAACATATAACCATGGATTTTAAAACATGTGTAAGATTTGGTTCGATATATATAATTGAAAATTTTCATTTAAACTTTTATTTCTCTTTCAAAATGTTTTAAAATGTTTATAGTTATGAACATTTGAAAATAAAATCATCATTATTATACTAAAATGACATTTTTTCTAGCTTCCCATAATGTATGATCATTAAGGTCTCACATTACTCAACAAATTCATAATATTATAGAGATGATAGGGTCAATTGACAAAAGGTGATATATTATTGATATCTATGTTAATATACAATACACTTAGTTTATCTTATTGATAGTGCTTCACATGATTGATACAAGTTTCTTGTGATTGTATTTTATGTGGAAAAAATCACTCTATTAATCAAGGAATGATATTTTATAGTTTATACTTGAGAATATTAGATTCTAATTCACTAATCACTACTGGAAAACTAACATATACCAACAGTTTGGAGAACCGTGGCCAAGTAAGCCGTTGGGATAGGTCTATATCAACGGTTTTCCCAAAATCGTTGGTATAGACCTATCCCAACAGTTTTGGAAACCGTTGGTATAATTAATATGAAAATCTTTACCAACGGTTGTGGAACCGTTGGTATATGTATTTCAAAAAAAACATTCGCTGGGATTTGATCCCAGAACCCCTAGTTTATTGTTGAACGACTTAACCACTAACCTAACATGACTTTTGTGTATATAATTACATAAATATATATATGTATTCTCATAATTATATTAAATTTTGATTTATATAATGTTCTGGGTAAGAAGAAATGATAAAAAATCAAAGGATCTGTACCAACGGTTGTCAAAACCGTTGGTATAGACCTATACCAACGGTTTTGACAACCGTTGGAATAGATTTTGAGCCTGGATTTGATTCTGGGTGGAGGTTGATTCATGGGGGACCATTCCCAACGGTTTGGGAAAACCGTTGGGAAAGGTGGCCTCAAAGTGTGATTTCCCAACGGTTTGGCCAAACTGTTGGGAAAGGGAACCTATACCAACGGTTTTTATGAACCGTTGGTATAGAAGCGTTGGGAATGGTCATATTTCCAGTAGTGAATATATAATATTTTTCTAATAATAAGATGAACAATTAAAAACATATTATTGGACATAATGATTTTCAATCTGGTTACAAAATTAAAATAAAATTATAGTGAAATTTTTGATGGATAATTAAAGAGTACACACCCTTAGAATATCCATCTGATTATTCATATTTTTCATTGAAACATTTAATTACTTTTTTTTTCACCACTCATAATATATTTAAATTATATTTTATGTGGGGACCCTTTAACAAGGACCTCAATTGAATTTTGTGTCATTACCTAGGAATCCAAGTGCCTTAATTTGTTTTTCATCACAATATATAACATTATTCATTATTTTTTTATAACCATTTACTTTGATATTCATTTTCCATGATTGAGATGATCAAATTATATTACCTATTCTATTTATATTATATTATTATATGTCAAAATAGTAAAATAAAATATGATCATATTTCTATTATCAAAGAAGCGTTAATAAATCATCATAATATCCAAAAATATTACTGATAGTTATAAAATAAAATATAACATATTTCTAGTTACTATTTGAAAACAAATGTACGGTTGGTAGAGTACATTCTATGATGGGGGGTGGTGTCAAGTTATTCCTATGGAAATTCAATTCCACCATTTTAGATAAGTAAAATGGAATGATAAACATATAAGAACCACTAATTAGATACCAAAAAATTATTTATTATATAATAATTTGAGGGTTATGAATTGGGAACAGAGAATAATGAAATGCACAATGCGATAGAGATAGAAATCCATGTTAATTCAATCATCTAGGAGTTGATGAGGAAATAATCTATGAAATAATATATGGGGGAACAAAAAATAGTTGGGCCTTTAAAATAGAGAAGTCAAAGGAAAAATATGAAGTGTACAATCTATTACATATCAAAGAAACCTTTCAATATTCCTTGGAGAAAAGGAAAAACATACTAAATTAATAATTATATATAGAATAAACAATCATTAAATTATATTGGATAAATTTTTATCTAGATTTTTTTGAACAAAAAATCTTTATGTTTTCATTTTAAATCGCTTTTTTAGACGTTATTCTTGGAGAAAAAAGGGATTACATCTAAATAAATAAATGGATATAACTATAATATCCACTAATTTTATTTTCATCACATATAAAGAGAATTATCGATAAATCATTAATGTTTCAATTTTTCATATTTTTATCATTCAATGATTTTTTTACAACTTATAATTTTATATAAATGATGCATTTTTTTAATAAAAATTTGATAACACACTGCTTATAGTAGAGGGATTGTAGGATGAAACCGTTCCTCTATGTGAGAATTTTAATTTAAATTATAAAAATTTGAATTCATTATCACGACTACATATTTAGCCTTTAATAGTACCATGATTTATCAGCACTAACTAAAATACCTAATAAAGGGGTCTTTTGCAATGTTTTTAGTGCTAATAAAGGGGGTATTTATTAGTAAAAAAACACCAATAAAGGGGCCCCTTTTACGGAACTATTATAAAATCTATAATAAAGGGTGCACTTTATCGGTTCTATGAAAAAAGTGCAGATAAAGGGGGGCCTTTATTAGCACTCATAAATAATAACCCATAAATGGGGGGGGGGGTATTTTATTTTTGATACTAAAAATGTGTGGATAATGGGGGCCCTTTATCAGCACTAGTAAAAACAGATGATAGGGGGCTTTATCAGATGTTTTTTACTATCACTGATAAAGGCCGCCTTTATCATCACTTTTTCCTATCACTGATAAGGGGTATATTTCATAAAAAATATCATTTCATTAAAAATAATATATTTATATATTTATTTTAATAAAAATATAATATATATTTTATAAATATGTTTTATATAATGATAAATATACATTTACACATAATACATATGTTGTTGAGTGAAAATAGATTATAAAATTAATAATTTGATAATTTTTATCGAGTAATAGTCAAATGATTATATGAAATAAAAATTAAATGAGTTAATGAATGATTTAAGATAAGTTTAAAATAGGACTTAAACTTCGAACGATAATATTTTTGGATTTAGGTGTCCATTTTTGATATACCAAATATGAAATTTAATCCCATTAAGAGATCTACACCATGGAGATTGGGGTAATCCTGGTCACTTTTTTTTTGATACCAAAAGGCCTAAAAGGTCTCCAAAACAAAATTTTTAGTTTGGACACCCAATTAATTATAACATTCGATAGTAGTTTTTCTTCGTTTAAGAGAGTCTAATTGTATGTCTTCCATGGGGAAAAAATTTATTCTTAGGGATTACATTCATATAGATATTTTGGTTCTGAAATTTTATCGTTTTTCATAATTTAGTTTTATTGATAATTAATGATATACAAATTTTCTTATATTTTCTTACATTTAATTATAATAAATCAGTTGTTTAAATAAATATTTAAATAAAAATGTTTTTTTAAAATTTATTAACCAAACAGAAATAAATATTTACATTTTATTTAAAGTAAAAAATTATCAATTTTATTTACATTATAAAATGAATTTTTATGTATATATAATGTTCATATATGAATATGTGTGTGTATTAATAAACATATATATATATATATATATTTTATATTTTAATATATATAAATGAATATTAATATATAATTTATTTAAATAAGAAAATTATATACATATATATATGTAACACACTTCTAAGTATATAGGAATAAATAGAAATGTTATAAAATATAAAATAAAACATGCATGAAGGAGTGGTAAAGGGAATCCAATCAAATAAGGGAGGAAAAGTGATCAAATTAAGGCATGTACAAGTATTTGGGAAAGAATTATATTATTGGGGGGTTGTGTTTTGGTGGTTATGGAGTGAAAATCACCATGAAAGGGGTCTGTAAGTGCTGATATGGGTATTGTTAGGGGTTCCTGACAGAATTTTTTTCTTTAGATTTTTTTCACATCGATTTTTAGCGATGATACAGGATGAATTTATCATTAATTTTTTTAGCACTATTAAAGAAACCCTTTATCAGTGCAAAAAAAGAACTGTTAACGGAACCATTGATCTGTGTTAAAAAATAACTGATAAATCCAAACTTAATAAGTGCTAAAAAATAACTACTATAGGGCTCTTTAATCATTATTTATTTGACACAGATAAAAGAACCCTTCATTAGTTCTTTTTTTAGCATTGATAAAGGGTGTATTTTAAAATCACATACCATATCTCGAATTTTTAAGCGCTAATAAAACCCTTTTACTAGCACAATAAAAGGCCAAATTTATAGTTGTTTATATTTGATATTTAAGAAATTTGAAATAAAAATTTACTTCTTTTTTGATGAATGTTTAGATTAAGTATTTTTATTATTTACATTGGGTGGAAGATAAAGAACCATTTTCACTCCATAAAAATATTTCATTATAATTAATGAATAATATATTTTTTCAATGTGATGTGAATGTGGAGGAACCTTATGTTCTGGTTCCTCATCTAGTGAAGCAAAATTACATCACCAAAAATTTGGTAGAGATACTATAGTATACTAAATATTAGGACCTCCATATGAAAAAAAAATTCTAGATATTTGGAATTAACAAAATATGGGAGTTCCAATCATAAAAACTATATCCAAACCCATACTAGGGACAAACTAATCACTATATATCAATATAAGGTACAAACACATTACCTATTTGGGCATATACCTATGTTTTTACCCTCTCCTCTTGATTTTTTTGGGAATTTTTATACATATAGATTAATGGTTTTGTTACATTTAGTAAATAGAAAAGCAAAAAAACTAATACACACTCTTTTTGTTTTCTAATCCAAAAGAAAGAAAAATCACATACCTATAGGCCCCCAAATGAAAATAAAGAATCTTGGTTGTCTCATTACTTTAATTTTTTTTATTGATAGTCCTATATTTCTTAGGTAAAATTTTACAAAGCTATAAATGAGTTCTTAGTAAGATATATTGTTATTTGAATATTTGGGGGAATATATTATGTTATTCACAATTGTATTTTATTTTATTTTTTTCAGGTTTAATAGTGTGTATATTCTTTATATATATAAAAATAAAAATAATTTTTATGTATTGTTTTTCTTATTTTATTATTATTTTTCCAAAAATAATTTATGATAAATAAAAACTCAAAAATATATTTTTAATATAAATTGAATTGAAAATTGTTTTATCAGTTATTGTAAAGTCAAGTATCAATTGATTTCCAATACATAAATAATTACATTTAGCATAAGGTTTAATAATTTCTTTTTCTTTCGACTAATTATCGAAGCTAATTCCATTATGTGACTCAAAATTGTTTCCTATCATGCGATTCATTTCAATACATGTACAAAATTCCTAAAAATAACTACCAATCATGGAGAGAACATTATTATTTCTAATTATTTAGAAATTTATTTCATATTTTTTAAAATATCAACTAATAACATGAATTTTTTTATTATGATTATGGAAGATTATTTATTTTTAATCATTATGATTTCTATTGAGGCATACCGATTCATTTACCCCTCATTTATTCGCTTAGAATCCATTAATGGAATTATAGGTTAAGCCAAATTATAAGCCTATTTTACCTTACATGACCAATTACTAATGTTTTTAGATTCATTATATGATCAATAAATTAATCAGGGGAAGATGTTTTAAGGGGTTTATTAGAGAAAAGTACACAATTAAAGGGAATATATATTTTCTTATTTAATTTTTTTGGAATGCAAATTTCATAAGTGGTGTATCATTGTCATATTATTTCACTCATCTTCTTGAAAATAAATTCATTTGAAAAGAATACATACTGTTATAAAAAATGTTTTGAATAAATAAAATCCAATAATGATTATGTATTCATCATTATTTAAGTATATAGAATTGTGAAACAAAATACATTGGGGGAAAAGGGGGTGTAAAATTTGAAATCATTGTACTAATAATGAGTGGTAGAATTTATCATTTATAATTAATGTAAATATCATGCATTATAATTTATTTTTAACTTCATTTTTGAAAAACATATATTCTAAAATTCATATAAACCATTTTCCCTTAAATGATCTATATTTATGGCCCATGAATGAAAAATCGTATTTTATAATTTATTATAAATTTTATAATTTTAATAATAATAATGAAAACATTTATATTTAAATAATGAAAAAAAATCTTAAGTATTTAACATGAGACAAGAGTAATAGTATATTCTATGGAAGGTTGGTCACATATTATTACAGGGGTGGAAATTCAATGTTTGGGTGAATAAATATTAGATAAGTCATTAGTTTTGGTAATATAAGTTAGAAAATATTTCTAATTAATCTATTATAGGTGAGTTTAAAAATGTTCTATAAATCATTAATTGTGTTTTTGATATTTTTTTGGAATATATGTTCATTAATAGATTTATTTTTTTAAAACAGTGCTAAATTAAATTTAATTGAAAAGTATTTATGCATACAATTTTTCATTATAGATTTTGAATCCTTAATACATGAATCATATATAGTAAAATTATTTTTCATATTACTCAATTGGATTATAAAATAATTTGTTTATAATTTTGATTCCAACTTCTAAAATTCGAATTTTTACAGCTTTATTAGACATGGGCTTATTACTATTTAATGATAGATATTAGTTTAATTTGAAATTATTCGAACAATGAATTCCTAAAATATATTTGGATCTAATTCATTAATTTCAGAATTATTAGCTTAGTTAATTAGGGTATGAATTTAGAAATACTAATTATTTTAATCGTTTAAAAATTTTCCTAAAATTTTAATTTAAAAATTAGTGAGTTTTTTGTTATAGAATTTTTTTTGAAAGATTACAATATATGTTGAAATATACAGTTTTTTTTGGAAAAATGGAAATGTAAATATCTAAAATGTTCATTTAGTGATGTCATTATAATGTTTATATATCGATTCCTCTTATGTATTGAATTTTTTTTAACATTTAGATTGTGATTTATGATTTATTAAATTATTTTTTTTTGATATATTACTTTTTTTGAAAATGTTTCTATAAGACTTATTGCTATATATTTTTTGGATTATGGATGTAGATTTCCATAGAAATTTAGTTTATTTTATATCTGAATTAAATGAAACTATTAATATTTTTTCAACATATGATACTTGAATTGAATTCATGATTTTTTTAGTTTCATATATAATAAATATTTATATTTATATGTTTTTAAAAGTAATGTTTTTTACAAATATAAATGTAGTTTTGAACACCTTTTATGAATATATATTTATTGATTATAATTTTCATGTTTTATATGTTGATGTTAGATGATTCTACCTATGTGAAAAGTATAGTTTCATGAAAATATAGAATTAAATATTTTCTCAATTTCTATATGATTTTCATAATAAAATGATTCCCCCATTTTTTCTAGTTTATTTGTAATTGCCACATTTTCAAAATTTCATATTATTTGGGATTTTATTTATAATTGCATACAATTTATATGAATTTAATTGAAAATATATATATTTATTTTATTATCAAATCAAAATATATTTTATTTTAGAGGTAATTTGATTATATTATTTATTTGTTTTATGTTTTTTTATTATGAACATATAATGGTATAATAGCCCAATAATTTACAAATGTAATGAAGTTTGACAATAGATCCCATTGAGATACTTTTCTAATCCTTGGCCATATTGATAATATAAGGTTAATTTTATATCTTTAATCCACCATAAATTATCAAATAAACTTACTAACATTATTCTACAATACCCTTCACTATAAAAACACTAAATTTGGAGACCTAGGTTACCTATCCAACATTAGATACACTCATAGAAACAATCATCTATTTCCATGAAGAGTCCCTACCTCAATTAAACAATGTAGATACTCAACCCCTGAGCCATATCTATCATGACCCATCCCAATGGGGTTCGAACCATGACTTCCCCAAGCCTGAATCCAATAGTCCAAGGGTTAGCGACCATCGCTGATTAGGTATATCACAAAAATGGAATGCAATTTCCAAATTTACATGTTCACACACACATCTCCAAGCCTTTAAGATATTGAATCATAAAACAACTAAATCCAATTCATGTGTACATTTATGATCCCACAATCATAGTACGATAATAAAGTGATGAAAGTTATAATCAAATGAAACCACCTAAGAAAACATTTTTTCTATCAAGCTCAAGCTATCGTCGACCATTTCCCTATACTCCCAGGACATCATCAAATGGATGATCATCTATATTAGACACAACATGTGTGGTAAGAGAACATGGATGAGTGAGTATTAAAATACACAATTGGACACCTTGTAAAAAACTAAACACAGATAATGAATAATAGTAAAATCATAACAAGGATATAGAATCCAATTCATAACAAAGACCAAAATATACTCAGGATGGACACCGTGCCCCCAGATGGTCATAACCAAAACGAAAGCTATAAGATTTTGTATGAATAAATGCTCATTTTGGTTAGATCCACTCCACATGTCATGCCATCATTAGATACACTCATAAAATAGTTCATCATCATTGGGACTAACCTAGGAAAGGTCACTGGTTACTAACGACCCTAATACACAAAAAGTGGATCCAAACAAGACCAATAGGGGACACCATAAACACAATCTATATCAATCATCTATGCAAGGAATTATACACCATTATAACTATAAACCATACTAAAATGGAATTCTATATGGATGATCAATTCCATACTCAAGGATGTCACACTAATTCCACAAACCCCACCTAGGGTAAAAAATGATAGAGAACCACACTCTCATCTCAGGGAGGGACACCACAAACTCTATTTGAAACTCATCCCCCAGAGGGATCATAATTTATAGATGTTGACATAATTCCTCCTTATACCCGTGAGGGGATTGACCAAGGGAAAACACTCAACTAATACTGGTCTAGAATAAATAAATAAAGGGCTCTAAATTCCCTTAAAGGGGGTACATGAGATGCAATGGGGGTACACAGTTTGTCCATCCAATAGCTAGTCTTTTCATGTGGTTATTCCTCACATGGAATATAAAAATCTAAATACACGACATGTAACTAATCATACATGAAATGTAGAGTTCACCCGACACTTATCATGTACCATTTGGCCATGCCATTGTACATCAGACTATTTCCAAGTACTTTAGACATGTATGTGTATTTCAACCTGTCCATTCCCATGAAACTTCCTTGTTACATGCCAAGATGCCTAGAACTATTCACCTAACCAAAACACTAAAACCAAAACACTAAAACTAGAGGGTCCCACACAACATGTAATCCTATATGACTAGTCGTGTAACCCAGAAAATTCTATAACCCACCGGTTCATTCATATTTCTTTCATGATAGGCACCACCACCATGATTCCAGCCATGAATCATGGATTTAATTTTTCTTGGCATTAAAGATGCACAATATTCAAATTCTAGCCTTTGATCTACTCTTAAAATAATATATCATACCAAATAGTTTTCCACATCAATTCATTTTCATGTGTCCATTATAGGAACAAAAACCTCAGTATAATCTAATCGTGTTCCTCCTTGAATCATCCAATGTATTCATCTATTCTAAAATCAAAACCTAAATATCAAGCAGTACCTATGATAATGATCCATTTCTCTGAATAATGGTTGTGTAATAATCTAATACTAAGTAATCATTAAACCACTTGAAAAATAAAATGCCCATTATGAATTTATGAAGAAACCAGAAAGAAATCTATAATCCACATGATGCGAGAAATGAACCACGACCTTTTTCATATAGACTCCATCTGTTGTTTTATATTTTTATGAATGAATAGGGAACAACCAATGAAAAAAATAAATCCATCACAAAAGACATCTAATATCAAAGCATGAATCAATTCATGATCATGGAATTGATCTGCATTCATCCGTGATAAAATAAATTTATTGAATTTCACAAAACCAAAATTCTACCTAGAGTTTGGATAGATCATTGATGAAGAATGGTTCTATATTTCTATTATTTTGAAGATATAAAAAATTCATTGGCGCCCAATCCCAGATTCCATCTGATCTAATTCCATTTTTAATGATCTTTCATAGGGTCCTTTAAAATGGTTTATGTAAATCCCTAGGTTAAGGAGATAACCCTAGGGTTTATGCATAACCGTTTTTTAATATAATATAAGGTCATTTGGTCAAATAATATAAAATAATTGAATTAATTAATTTATTTTAATAATTCTATGACTACGATAACTTTTTATAAAACACATGACTCCAAAAACGGTCATGTCACACCTCAGGTAAAAACCAAATTATGACCTGAATTGTGACCTTATATTTATGATCTTGGCCCATATTCAGATGTTAATCAATTTTTTTGGAAAACTACACTTGCATGATATTAATATATTTAATATATTTCAAAAATTAATTACGGGATCACAGAGCCTTGGAATATCATGTCTTCTTAGTTCCTCGATATGAAAATAATCCATATAATATCCCAAAAAAGTACAGAGAGATATTATAGTTTTTACATTCTCTCCACCTTATGGATTTTCATCCCAGAAAGAGGAAACCTACTAAAAAATATGAGGGTATTGGGTTCTCATATCTGTCTCCTACTCTAAGGATATCTCCTGAATATTACTATACTGCCATAGGACAAACACTTGGGGAATTAATCACCCATGAAGGATCCATTCATACCATACTTGATCTATATCAGTTACTTAGAAAAGGTCACTCCATCCTCAATTTCTATCATGCGCTAGGTGAGGACATGTGACGAGTCATGCACATACCTCCTCATTTGTGACATGTGGAAGATATCATGTGCCGGGTCCAACTATGGTGGTTAAGATATATGGTAAGACACCTCACCAACTCTATACAGTATCTGTAAAGGGATAATGAATCTCAATTATAGCTTTCTAGAATGACCAAATATCCATAATCCACATTGAGGCGAGACCCTCAAGAACACATGGTATCCCACATAGAACTCCAAATGTGTCCTCAGTTAGTCCATATAAAACATAAAATGGATCTATGAAGTCCTCATCCATTCATATATGATCTACATCTTCATTGTATTAGCTCGTACCAACTCTAGGAACATTAGTGTTGACTCTCCTAGATCATTCCAAAAAATGTGGTGACCTACATGGTCACCCATAAAAGGCCTCGAATGGTTCATAAAAATGGTGTAATGGTTGGTCTTGTTGTACGTAAACTTCACCAAGGGGAGATGATCCTCCCAAATATAACCAAAATATGAAATGAAAGCTTGAATCATGACCAGTAGGACCAAAATGGTCTTCTTAGTATGGTCATCAGTCTTGGGGTGAAACCCTATTCTCAAATACAACTTGGTCCCAAAAGACTCCAATAATGCTCTCTATAATCATGATGTGAAGTGAACATCATGATATGAAATGATACTTTATTGGACTCCAGAGAGCCATACTATCATTTGCACATACAAGAATCCCAAGCTCTCTAATGAACTCTACTCTTGAATGGATAGCAAGTGGTCCGAAATGGTGATTCATTCTACGATCACCATGATGGAATCATGTCCCCTAGACATACATGGTAACCCCATCATGAATTCCATGGATATACCATCCCACTTACATAATGGAAAATCAAGGGGTTGATCTAAACCCATTGAACCATGGTGATCAATCTTCACTTTCTAATGAGTTAGGCATTGAGAGAAAAACTCTACAATACAACTCTTCTTTCTTGTCCACCATAACTGATGTTGAAAGTTCTGGTATATAATTTCCATGAATGGATATACAACCAAAGGGGAGGCATGAAACTCACAAATTACCTCCCCCCTCAACAACAATGGTACCATTATATGTTCTATAAAAATAATAACATGCTCAAAACCTTCAGAATATCCATTAGGAGAATGTTCAATGGATTTATGAGTACATAAGGTTCCACATTTAGTATCTTCATTATGCGATTCCCTAACATGTTGTAAAAGTGGTGGGGTAATAACAATCAAATGAAGTGATAAAGCACCATCCTTGTCCGCTAAGGGAAACTATAATGAGGATGACTAATATGACACCTCGACCAACATCTATGAATAAGATATCATACTGATAGAATCTTCCACCATGTTCCCCTTCCCAAGAGTATAGAAAATATAGAATTAATGGTCCTGGTGGAACTCTAGCCCTTGAATTTTTCTCAAGTTAAGATCCTTCTCATAGAACATAACTTAAGAATATTTTGGCCAGATTAGATGATAATCTTCTTTCCCATATATTTGTGTCTCCACATATTCGGTGCGAAGACTACCTTAGATATCTCAAGATTGTGGGTTGTGCAGTTCTTCTAATGTGGTCTCAACTGACATAAAAAATAGGAAATCACCACTTGCGTCTATATCATAAAACAACCAGGACCGACACCTGGTGTATCATATAACACTACATAATTGGAATCCCCCACTACAAATATGTATATGAGAGTGCTCATCAAACTTTTCCTAAAATCCAAAAAACATTATTGGATCCTTTCCATCCACATGAAAGGATTCCCCTTTCGGGTCAATGATATCAAGTGTACTACCTCTCTTGATAAGTTGTGCATAAACCATTGATAGTACCCTTCCAAACTAAATAGGTTGTACACCTCAGAAACACTCTTAGGTGAATCCTAATCTAGAACTGCCTCAATCATCTTCGGGACCACTTCCACTCTTACCTCTAAGATGATGTGTCCAAGCGGAAAAATCAAATAAAAAAATAATTTGAGAGCTTCAAATAAAATTTTTTCTCTCAAAGTGTGTCTAGGAACATCCTTAAATGGCTCACATGCTCCCCCTCAAATGATGAGTACACTAGGGTATCATTAATAAAGACCACCAAAAATTGGTCTAAGAAATACTGAAATATCCAATTCATTATTCCCATGAACACTTTTAGGGAATTATTAATTCCAATAGGTATCTCCAGGTACTCATATTTACCATAGGGAAATTTGAATTCCCTATTTAGTATGTCCTCGTCCTTTGCTTGTAGAATGTGATGTCCTAATATGAGGTCAATCTTCGAGATCCATCACACAAATATCAAATGATCAAAGAAGTCATAAATCCTCAGTAGTGGATACTTATTCTTCAAGTACACCTACTTCATAGACTAGTAATCTGCACATATCCTCATGATCTTATCAACCTTATTAGAAAATAACACTAGGGATTCCCTTGTGGAAATAATGGGTCACACAAATCCCTCCTCTTACATGTCCTTAAACTACACCCTTAGCTCACAGATCTCTGCTGGTGCCAACATATATGATGGTGCAGATATCAGGGTTGTCTTGGGGTTTAATTAATTGGAGAAGTCTAGATATCTTCAAGGAGGAAAGATCAGGGAATCCTATTTAAATATGCCATCATACATTTCCACCATCGTAGGGAACCAGTATCCTATAACATCCCCTTGGTCGAGATTCATGCTAGGAAACTAGTTATTAATCAGTTT
The DNA here is from genome assembly GCA_963277665.1 of Viscum album. NCBI lineage: Eukaryota > Viridiplantae > Streptophyta > Magnoliopsida > Santalales > Viscaceae > Viscum > Viscum album. The sequence continues at coordinate 2,047,411,888 of OY728119.1, forward strand.
TACTATCCTATTTTTGATATTTTCCTACTCCTCAAAGGTTTAATTTTCACCCACAAAGGAAAACCACATCCCATCACTATAGAAACACCATATCCTGCATGTTAAATAGTCAATATAGGAATGAACTGTGGATAGTCAGTCTATACCTAAGAAGATGTCATAAAGCCTCATTGATCCTAGAAAGTGATTACATAAAAAACTCTCACCTCTAGGAGTTAGATCATACTATCAATAGAATTATGAAATTTTTGAGTCACCTCCCATTGGAGTCTTTAAACGAAAGTGTTTGGCCAATAGATCAACTAGAATCTTGATGTCTCAAAACAGAGAAATGTAATGAAAGGAATGAATTTAAAATGTGCATATCAATACTACATATATGGTAAAAGGCATATATTGTATCTTATATAATCCCTAGAGCCTCAGGTCCATAGGACTTAATAGTTTGCAGTTGTCATCATACCTAACCACTGACTCCTCGATCATGGGATATACCACCTGGGGGTGGGGGAGGTAATAGGTCAAACCTCTTACCACATCCTTCAACTCTAAAAGAACCTCTTCAACATATTCTATCCTATGGACCACCTTGATCTTGTCTTTGTATCTTCCATGTTGATCCCAAAACTGTATTTTGATATGAAAACAATCTTATCTATAATTTCCTCAACCTTCATAATAGAAACAACACCTATCAATCAGCTGACTTGATCTTTATTGAGATCCCTACACCACTAATCAGTTGTCTCAGGATTGTCTCATGAAGAATATATAATTCCCATATCCCTATGACTACCATTTTTTACCTAATACCAAGGTCACAAATGTTGGCTTAACACTACAAAGAGCCATTGTCATTTCCCTCTATTCTAGCAATCTCTACCCCACTAAGGCCCACTCAAGAACCCCATCATAGGTGGGAATGAAGAGAGATATCAATAAAGCCCTAATAACCTGATCTAATCCATACTCAATGGTTTGTAATCAGAAGAATAGATCAATAATCATATCCTTAGAGCATCATGACAGATCATAAAACCTTGTTGAATACCCCACTATAGTCATACTTTCCTATTACAGATATAGTAGCTCCTGGATACACACTAATCACAATGTGGCCAGATTAAAATACTCCCCCAAGAGACACTCAGACTCTGACTAGGATAGAGTTGTCTCATCATGATACTAGGTCACTAAAATCCACCATCACCCATAAGATACAAGAAGAAGAATCACTGTGAAGACTTCCATCTAATCGACATGCATATTCACAAGAAAAAAAACTCGAGTGACTGCCTCTGGTAAGTCCTCATCCACCAGGGGGTCTAGATAACCTCAAAAACTATTTAGTCACCACCTATGGAACTCATGTAGAACACTTATCCTATATAAATCCTCAATAAGCACTTCTAAGCTAGATGTTGGTCAAAAAGTGGTGGTATAGATAGAAACCTCCCTAGAGGTTCTAACACTAGTATATTCCTATGTAATGGTGACTCATCACTAAAAATATCATCACCATGATCACAATATGGAATCCTAGATGACTCTCTTCATGAAGGCATATTCAAATGAACAAGATATACCATAGTGAAAGAGTATATCTGGGGAGATAAATCAATAAGTACATAGAAATCACAACCCATTCCTATATTATTCATGTACCAATGTTTTCCCTACTACTAATTTATACATGTACTGAGTCGAAAGTTAGGTGATCAGATTCTTGGCGTATGGATACATCGACCACCGCACCAACACTAGAGTCCCTCACCAAAAAATCAAACTCAAAAAACATAATACTCTATCCCCAAACATAACTTAGCGACTCCAGTCCTAAGGTAGAAATGACTGATCTGATACCACACTATCATGACCTAGATCAATGGGGTCTGAACCGTGACTTCCCCAATCACACCTCCAATAGCTCAGTGGATGGTGATTGGTACCATGTATGACTATCACACAAATGGGAGGCATTATCCTAATGTACCATTACACACACACACACACACATCTCTAAGCTCGTACAATGATGAAATGTTAAACAACTAAAACCAATGAATGTATACATATTTGATCCCACAATCAGATTATGATAGTAAAGTACTGAAAGAAATAAAAGGGGAAAATAAAATCCCAACAAAAAACTAAAGATATTCCAACCTTCTACAAGGAAGATTAATACTATCAAATAAAACAACATAGAATATCAATCATCCTTTCAAGCTCAAGATATTCTCCACCATCTCCCTATTATCCAAGGACACCATCAAATTGTCTTCCATGTGCATAAGACATGACAGATGCAGGTAGAGCCCATATAAGGGTGAGTATAATAATACCCAGTAGAAAACCCATAAAACTAAAAATGAAGCATCAATAATAGTTAGCTCATAACAAGGATATTGTGATAATTTCATAAAAACCTAGATATACTTAGGAAGGACACTACACATCTAGGCAGTCACAACCAAACTGCTTGCCACAATGTTCTACTCAAAGAAATTCTCATTCTTGGAAAATCTACTCCTAGAGTCTTACCATCAAAAAAGACACTCATTTAAGAGGTCATGACCATTAGAACTAACAAAATAAGGATCACTACTCTATGAAGACCCTGATAATCAGATATGGGATCACACACAAGTCCATTAAGGGACACCATGAACCCAATCTAGATTAACCTTCAATATAGGGGATCATACTCCAACGATACTACAATCCCCACTGAAATGACAAACTAGATGGAGGATCAACAATGTACTCAAGGAGGTAATGACTATTACCCAAAGCTCACCTAGGTAATAAAATGACCATGGATCAATATCCGGTCTCATGGAAGGACACCAAAAAAATCTATTTGAGACTCATCCTCTAGAGGGTATCATAATCTAGAGACATGTATGTAATTATACCTTGTACCTCGAAGGGATGGACCAGGGGAACACAATCAACTAATAGTGGTCCAGAATAAAGAGTTCAAGGGTTGAAAACACCCTAAAAGGGGGTACATAGTGTGCATTGGGGGTTCATGATGTGTCTAGACAACCTTTGGTATACCCGTGTGGTCCTGACTCACACATCATGAAAATATCAACATACAAGGAATTTATGTGTTCATACGTGGAATATATAGATCTCTAAGAACTCTTCCCATGTTGTTTGTCCATAACCATGTTCATTGGACTGTTTCTATGTACTCTTTCTATATCTATGTACTTTAGCCTTACCATTCCCATGTAACCTCCGAGTTACACTCTCAGACACCTAGAAAAAGTGACATGGTGTGTTACATGATGCTTGATATTTAACTATAATTGGAAACCCTAGTACCACAGCCAGGGGGTCCCATGCGGTGTGTGACCCCAGATTCTATGTAGTATAATCAAAAAAAATTCTCGAACCCTTAATAAATTTTCTAGATTTCTATGAATTCCACCGACACCATAATTCATTATAGGAATTGTGGATCTAGTTTTCCCATTCTCATAATCACCCACTCACCAAATACTAAAATTTTATCAACTCAGAAAATGATATATTGTTCCAAATCCATTTCCTCATAGAGCTTATGTCATGTGTCTATCATGGGAACAAAACCCTTGGTCCGATCCAATATCATTCTTCCTCGAATCATCCACCATCATCATAAATTTTCAAATCACAACCTCAATCACCATCTATACACATAGTAAATATACATTTCTCCAAAGAACAATCATGAAATGATAGAATAGTAGGTAATTTTCAAAAAAAGGGCCCCAAAAAATTTCACATGATGAACTTGAAATTAAATAAAGGGAAACTCCTTAGCAACATTATGTGACGAACAAACCTTAGACTTTTTTCATTAATCCTTAGCCTATTGTCATAGATTTATATAAACTAATTGGTAATAAAAAATGAAAAAAAACTAATTTTATTACCAAATAAACATTGTATCAATGATCAAATAAATTTTTGTTCATGGAATTGATCCATTCCATTCTAGGATAAAAGAATGAAATTGAATTTCACAAAAAAATTCTAACTAGAGTTTGTATTTGTCATTGATGAAGAAAAGTTTTCCATTTCCATTGTTGGTGAGATCCATAAAATCCATTAGTGCACGATCCTAGATCCAATCTAATCTAATGATGTCTTACCACGTTCCTATACAGGCTACCCTCCAATAGTTCCTCTCAATCACTTGGTAAAGCGGAAAACCCTAAGGTTGAGGAATACCTGTGTTTAAAAATTGGAGTGGGTTGTAGTGTCAAAAAAGAAACAAAATTCAATTGATTAATTGATTTTATTAATTTTTTGTATGTTATAACATTTTCACAAATACCTGATGTTGATAATGGTTTTTACATGCCTAGGTTAAAACCCATGTTATGATGTCAATAGTGCTCTCCAATTTCTGATTCAAGAACCCATTCAGGAGTTATTCCACTTTTCATGGGAAAACTATATACATGTGACATTAATATATTTAATATATTTAAAAAATTAATTCTAGGAACACGAGGCCTCATAATCTCTTGTATTCTCAGGACCTATCTATGAAAATAATCTATATAATATCCAAAAGTAATACATAGAAAAATCAGATTTATTAAAACAAAATTAAACTATATTGTTATAAATTATCTCCAACAGTACTACCACTGCTCATATGGAAATAATTATCTTATTATGAAGCTTACACACTGAACTAAAAACACAAATTCAGTTTCTAAACACATGAATTTCACTTTTATGATCTATATAGTCTCTAACTCCATCCAATTTTATCCCCACATCTACTATGAACCCAAAAAATTCTATTATCTCAATTGAGTTCACAACATCATCCAACGATTGATATAGAAATCAAGTATTAAACTTTATTATTTATACACGTGGAGTCTATAGATTAAACTACTAATGCATTTATATAGTTTATGTAGTATATTATTCAGTATCCAGGTGATAAAAAATATTGATGAAAACATTTTACCTAATTATAAACACAGTATAGTACACTTACCTTATAGTTCAATCCCGTGTATTTTACAACAATTCACCACCCCAATATATAGGATTCTATTTTTTATTTTTTCTATGAACATTAAATTTTATTTTTAAAATATAATTTCATATTTTGGGGAATTTTCTAGATATAAAAGGATATGGATGAAATAATAAATTAAAAATACTTATTCTCTAAATATTTTTATCTCATTTATATTTCTATATTTCTGTTTTTTTCTTCTTCATTTTTTATATTTATTTCACCTTCTTAGTATTAGATAAATTTTCATAGAGTTCTAAACTATTAATTTAATTCAAATACCCGGGAATTTTTTTTTCCTATATGAAATTAATATTTAAATTTTCATGTTATATTCAATATGAGTTAGATATTTTATTATGTTAAGAAGATGAATATGTAATTTTTGATATCTAATTAATGTTTCAAATTATTCATATTCTCTTTATGTTTAAGTAATAATGTGTCCTTTTCCTAACTTTTTCTCCACATGATGGGAAATATTGGTATTATTGATGAATGTGAGTCATGGAATCCTTGTTAATTGATATAAAAACTTTAAAACTATCCAATTTTCTATAATAAAATCAATACAGTGGTGTTTGTTTTAGTGAAATACTTAGGTTTATATATTATTTATCTCAATTAAGTAATGATCTCTACCAATCTAAATAAGAAAATTTGAGAGTCTGGTTCACTCAAAGATCATAGTGTTTCTGTAATCAACTGAGAAATAAATAATATTTATCCAAATTTATTTATGTTTATTAAAGTTACTATATGAATATAACATAAATATAAATATGTTAATTGATAATAAAAAACACTAATCCATTGAATATCTCATGTATTATTCAGATCTCCCACTAAAAATTGTCTTTTTTTGTTCATTTTCTTCTATTTTATTCATCAATAAAACATAAATATTTTTATCTATATAGATTTCAATATTTATATGAATTGGAAAATATAGTATTTTTTTGGAAAATAATAATAATTTTTAGAATATCATATTTATATATAACATTTGACCATCCATTAGCCTAAAATAATTGTAAATTTAAATTAAATTTGATATAATAACTTTTAACAAGGCCCATTATCAAATTTTACCTTTTTTCCAAGGAATCCATTTGAATTCATTCATTATAATTAACATTATATAAATGCATTATTTGGGTTTCTTTAAATTTTTATTTAATTTTATATTATTTTCACTTGTTATTGTTGAGTATAAAAAATAATCTATTAAATTACTAATTGATCACTACCCTCTAGCTTAGTTAAAATATATATATGAGATTTCATTCAAGGGTAGAGTATTTTTTATGAATCCAGATTTTTGAAAATTATACTATTCCATAGAATAATAGAGATATGAATATATTTCAGGTAACTAATGGTATACACTAATAAAAATGTAAGTGTACATTCCTAGAGTTAGAGAGTAGCCACTTGATAACATTTAACATTCACTTATTCTATTTTATTAATGCAAAATGGATATAGATGCATTGAAAACCAATGAAACTAATCCAATATATGTAGATAATGGATAAAATTTAAAAAGTTGGATGTTTAACTTTTAATCAAAGAAAAATGTATTACTTTTTTGACAAATATAATTTACATTCCTCCTCTATAAGCTGATGTGGAAATGATCAGAGAAAACACAAGTGCAGGAATAAAAACGGGAATATATAATCTTTGAAATAAGTGACATGGAGGCCAATCTCATATATTTCATCCAAATAGACAACAATAGAACCATTCTAGAGTATTTTTATGAAATTTAATAAATTATTCATCAAAATTTATAGGGAGTTATTGTGAACAAATAATCATATTTTTTAGTTATGATAAAATTAAAATTTAAAATATACATCCTTATTTTTACAGAAAATACTCATCTCTAGGAATAAAATAACCTTTTAAGATGAAGTAACCACATTAAATATAGTTTTTATGTTTTTTTCAATGAGACAATTTCATTCTAGAAAGCATTATATTTTGGAGAGATCATGAATGGATAAAGTCTTTTCAAAACATAAATTTATAGTTGAATAAATATAATACCAAATTATTTTTTTTAATCAGGTATAAATTTATTTTTTGATTGATTATCAATGTTTTAGATTTAAAAATTTTATTAATTACATGATTTTTGTTAATAGTGAAGAAGATACCACTCTAGGGGAATTATTTTGATTAAATATTAGTTAATCCAAAACATCTAAACACATCCAACAACATATAAGAGGTGGTACAAGAAGAACATGATCCACTAGAAGATGATATTAATCAATATTTTATTACTTTTAATTAGTTGTATTTAATATTTATAAAATATAAAATGAAAACTGATCCCCCTTAGGTTGATAGTGTAGATTCAACACCATTACCATTTTTCATGGGAGAAGAAAAAGGAGAGAAACCACTACCCCTAACAATAATTCATTATTTTGTGGAAATAATGGAAACATTATCCAAAGTCAAGTAGAATGATCACTAATTTTTAAAACCACATTCATTGAATCATAAGTGAATTATAATGAACTATACTTAACATACATTGATATTACACCATTTTAGAAATATATTCATTACATTATGATAATACATCCGGAGGACTGTTATAGTTTATTGTTTTTGGAAACATAGAATCATAATATTTAATCCTGGTGAAAGATATTAAATATATCCCAAAAAATTTAACCACATTTAGTACATAAAACTAAAACCATTCTACATAACCTAGAGAAAGGAAACATAATAAGGGGTGAGCTCAGATGCTCTGCAAGGGTAAATAAAGGAAATGTGTAAGCACAACAAGAACAAAGGGTATGGAACTTGAGAATAAATTTTAATGATCATAACCTGCATATTAGAGATCATAATCTATATTTTCAATTCATAAGACATGGACTATAATATAATTTATAGAATAATTCTTTAAAGTAAAACATAGGAATAAAATATGGAATTATGGTAGACACCTAAGAATATAATATGGTTTCTATAGTAGCCAAGGCATCAATGCCAATACCATCTTGGTAGTACGGGTTCACTCCCCCTAACATCTTGGTAGTAATAGTTCACTCCCGTGTCCATATTAGTAGCATATGTTCACTCCTAATACCATCTTGGTTGTCATGGATTACTATTATGGCCATCTTAGTAGCATTATTTCACTCCTCATAATGTGTTGGTAGTCATTGGTCACTTCCATGGCCATATTAGTAGTCACAGTTCATTCTCAAGACCATCTTATTCTATCTCATGATATATAAATATTTATCCAATTAATTGGAGGGATATTGTTTCCCCACTATATCATAATGGAATCATATATACATGTGTCACCAAATCATAAAAAACAAAATCATAACCCATGAAAAGAAATGGGTATCATAAACATGTAATAATATCCTAACCTGTGAAAATAAATATTTTTCATAGTCATTTCCTCAAAAAAATAACTCATGAACGATAAATAGATTTCATAGATATATAACCCATGAAAGAGAAATGAATTTCAAAAATATATAACCTATGAAAGATAAACAAGATTCATAAAACACTATGACATTAAGAATAACCAATTCATAGAAATAATATTATTGGAATCTTTAGATCATTATATAAAATGGAATTTATAACATCAATAGATGTCATCTTATATGGAAAAAAATTATGAAATATATTTCAAAAAACATTTTTGAGGAAAATATCCTTTCTTCTTTGAAAAAAGATTTGTTATACATAAAACCATTTCAAAATAATTTTCTAAAATTATACCGTGAAAAATTATAAATAATACATGAAATAAATTTGAAAACATTTTTACATGAAAACATATAAAATAAGATTCAATACTTTTTAAAAACAATTTTCATTGAAAAAACTTTGAAATAATATAAATAAAGCTTGAAAATGTCTAGAAATAATTTTTACGTGAAAACACATTAATGGAGCATAAAAATGTTTTGAAACCCATTTCGTTGAAAATACTTTGAAAACATATACATAAGAATTAAAAACATTTAAAAAATAATATTCATTGAAATCTTATAACATAATGATTAAATTTTTTTGAAAACAAATTTTATGGAAAATAACTTTTAAGAAACATTTTATTAAAAATTACCTTTTAAAATGAAAATTAATCTTTAATGAAATGGTTGTTTGTAAATCCATATATGTTGTACGAGGTAAAAAGAACAGTCCTTTTACATGGTAAAAGGTTAGAAAAATGACTTTTTTGGAATGTGACAAGAATATTCCTTTTAAGTGATTAATAAAAGAAACAGAGCATAAAAATTCATTTTAATTATTAAAGGATAATGGTACAATATTATTGGAAACCCTTTTAATAAAACATGGTTTTTATGTAACATTTATTTTTGACCGAAGATGGGGTAAAGTTAGGCATTCATAAAAAATATTTCTTAACTATATCGTGTACCAAAAAGTGGAATAAATGGTACTAATATATGAATAAATCATTAATAAATACAAGATAAGAATATTATTGAATTTTATTGAGAGATAACTCATAATATTTTATCAAAGGAATCATAAACAAAAACAATATTGAAAGGCGATGAGATTGTCTCAATGAACTCTTTAACTTGGAAACTTTGGATCATAATATCAATATAATAAATTGAAATTAAATGAAACATTAAATGTCATTAAAATAAGGTAATTCATTAAATGAAATTTCAAATGGAAGTATATACACATAGAAAGATAATTTAGGTAAATAAGAAATCATTAGTCTCAAAGAAGGTAAATTTAGACAAGACTATTTCGATGATTTGGTAACTTTTAAAAATTAAACCCCATGAAACAAATTTTTAAATAATAGATATGTGAATAACCATAAATTTAATTATATGATACATAGAATAAAATTATAGTCATTACATACGCTATGCAAATGTAATGAGTGGGGAACATAGCATGTATCTCATGGAAATAAAAAGTTAGATGAAATCCCCTTACCTTATGTCGTGGCTGTCATCGTACACATTAAAAACACCTGTATAATAAATTTAAATTTATTATTCATATTTTAAAGAACCATAATCTTACATATAATACCATATATGTTTTAATTAAGACATTATATTACCCACTTGTTAGCCATCCAATCTTAATGTTTGACTTAGGGTAATATTTGCTTTGTTTTTCGCATGTGTCTTAATTTGTTATATTTTTGGTCCTTATATTTATATCATGATTTTAAAATTTAAAACATGATTTAAATACAATTTATATTTATTATATGTGTATTATAACAATCTATAGGATATAAAAGTATGAAATTGAATACACCATTTAGGGAGATGGTGCAGGAATGATATTTCTGTTTCATTTTCATGTTGGAAGATAGAAAGGAAAAGACATATATGTATATATATGTATATAATATCATTAAATTATCATTATAATGTTATATATATAATATAATTTCACTAAAACCGTGCTTAAAAGTTTCCATGTAGTGATTGAATGAATCGCATCGTATCAAGGGGGCGGTAGTCCACACTTCCTCAAATGAAATTATCACATTTACACCAACTGGAATGGAAAACGATATGCATTGTAAAAGGAAAACATAAGATTGAATACATAATAAATATAATATATAATACATTTAAATATATTTTACATCATAATTTTCACCATGATAGGTGGTAAGGAAAATTGAATAATCCTCGTTTTCGCAGGCAGAAGTTCACTGTACACAAAAATAGAATATTTGTTACCCATTAGATGGAGCTGTGTGTAATTCTATATAAAAAACTTATCATAAAAATATCCTAGTATATTTAGGATACTGTATTTGTTATTTAATCACTGAATAATGATATTGGAGTGGTGTATAAAGAAAATTAAAGAAAGGATCTTGAGAGAAGGTATAACCACTTAATCAGTTAACTCCCTTTTGTTTGTTCAAAAGGATTAATTAGAAGGGTTTCTTACAAAAGGTAGGAATCAAAAAATAAGGTAGGAGTTTTGGGAAGTGTATTTAGAAGATATTGACTAATCGTAAGTGGTTTGTGAGGTGTGATTAGAGGGAGATGTGGTGTCCTTTTATTGGGAAGGATAAGTGACAATATTGTAAATATATGAAAAGAGAATTCCACCCACATTTTTCATATTATAAGTAGATAAAATAATGATAAAAATATGAGAAAACAGATTATTTGGTTGAAATATGGCCATAAAATGGATTTTGGAAAAGATTATAGGTCATTTGGGCCTTAAAGTTATGGTTCAGTTCTTTATCAAGCATAATTTAACCTTAATCGTTGTAATTAACTTTGATCACTTTCACTAATTTTTTTGGTCAAAAACTAAGTTTAAATAATTTAAAATTATAAATTATTTTTATTACAAATATAGAATACATTTTTCCAATTTCCAATCATAGAAGTGCTAAAAATAAATTAAAAATTAATCCCACTGATGGGACGACACTATGGGTTTTTAAAGTAAAAAAATGATCAAAAGGATTGCTATGTTTTTATATCCAATTTCATTGTGAAATTGGTTGAAATGACCTAAATTTGATTAATTGATAAAAATATCATCTAATTAAACTTTGAAACCAATTTTAAATATAATTTAACCAAAAAACAATTATATGAAAAAGCAGTTTTGAATTAAAATCAAGTATTTTAACTATAGATTAAAAATGAAACCTTATAGAAAAATGAAAAAAAAATATCAAAACAAAATTTTAATGTTTTAATTATAATTATAAAGTTTATTTTTTCATATTAAATCTATAAAAGTTTCCAAAATTTGATTTTAAATGGGTTCATCATTAAACGTTGTTAAAACTACATTTAAAAAAATAATATTTTTATGAAAAAATTTGGTTTTTTCTTAACTTATTTCTATTAAATATATTCGATTAATTTGAAAAATGTTTAATTGGAAGTATAACTAATATATTAAATTAATAGCACTCACTGATTCTAATTATTAATATTTATTAGGCTAAAACAACTTTGTGACCATAAAAATGTTAATACTGTCTTTTATATTCGATCAATTTTTGTATTAATTTATAATTAATTGATAACTTTTGAATTCATATTATATTTGTGTAAACCATATATTTTCATAAATTAGTTCATGTTTTTCTTAACTTCTAATTTAACTAAGAGGTTTTACATTATTATATTAAATCATAATATTTTAATAATATATTATTGTTCAATAAAACTCAGTCATGTGTGTTACACAACCCATAGAGGAAAGTAATCATTGTGTATAATAGAAGATATCCTCAGTGTTATATGTGAAAAAAGATAAAATTTATGTTGTGTGTAGTGGATTATTAACTTGGTTTTACACATAACATATTCCAAAACATAGTGATTTAATATAAAATAAGCTATTTTTAATATTATATAAAATGAAAATTAAAGCAAATGTTAAATTAATTCAAAAAAAAATTCAAAAAATCATGGGGTGTTAAATTCTACACCACTTAAAATGAATTACACCCTAAAATTTTTTCTAGGATATAAAAGGTTTAATACTTGAATGTTTCTTTAATAGAAACCCACATCGTAAAAATGAATACTAAAACTTCACTTAAAAATGGAATGTTGGAACCATACCAGTTACCTAAAGTAACATATAACTTGGTTTCCACATAAGAGAATATAGGTTGAGAGTGAATATTGGACATGGAAGAAAAGAATAAATATTTATAGGGAGTAATTGAGGTTATCAATCGCAAATAACTAAATGATAAAAGAAATGTTTAGGAACTCAAAGTCACAAATCCTTGATGATTTAAAAGGCCATAAGTTCTACAAAATTATGCTATTAAGACAACTAATTCTCTTTTGAACACTATCCAAACATTGAGTAATTATTTTACTGATAAATAAAATAAGGAAATATACTTACTCAATAAATTTATATAAAAAAAATTCATTCTTTGGTTATGATTTTATCAATTTCTAATTCATCAATTACTTCATGTAATGGACATCCAGAAATTAACTTTGTTGCATGAAATGATAAAATACAATTTTAGTAGATCTTAAGGCCTGTAAAATATTGAAAATTATAAATTTTTATCTAAAAATATTATTGAAAAATCAATATATTTAATACATTAATATTTAAACATAAAATTAACACTACCATTTAATCATAATTAGTTCTTCATAAAAAATAACTATACATTAACCAAGAAATCACATAATCTAGTGGGAGGCATAAAACACTTATCTTACTTCAGTTATGGGCTCACGACCCACAAACTTTCCAGACATGATTGGTTGTCACCCGACATAAATGATTTCCTTTTCTAAAACCATACAAATATAATTTCTAGAAATAAATAATATGGAAATCCTTGAAATGAGGTTAATTAATAAATAAACTTTTATCCAATTTTTTCAATAATTTTTTTTACATAAATAATTTATCTTATGTTTAATATAAACTTTTCAAGAATGGTTATCCTTATAACCCTTCTCAAAGTTGAAAATCCAAAAATATAGAAAGGGAGTATCAGAATCATCTTAGAATTGATCCCCAATATATCACATAGTAGAAATTGGTTGTCACATTCCAAATATGTGAATACCCTCGTGATAAATTCTCTTGGATCATTGTAACAACTTGAATTACCATAAATACTTCTGGAAAAAATGCATGACTATTTATTCAATAGATTATTGGACATATTCCATAAATCCAATAAGTTATAAACTTTATCCATGATTGAATAAACTACTTTTCAACAAGTCCTCAATTAGTTCTAAGGTAATAAGTACCATTCAATTTACTTATTCATATCCCACATATCCTTATACAAAAAAAAGTATCATAACGCAAGGAACACATTATGGGATATATTTCCCTTAATCTTTTGTTTTCCATGGAAATCACCTTTAGATTATATCACATTTCAATTCTATCATAACCATTCAACATGTTCCTGTAAATCCGTTGTGAAAAACATAAACTGAAAAATCCTTATATATTTCACCTTTCACAATTATTGAATATAAATTCATAAAAACATAGATTAATTCATCCTTAATCCATTTACAAGGATACTCCATGATAATACCTCTTTATTTTCACATTTCAACTATAGTATATTCATCAGTAGTAATGTAACCATTACCCATACCACCATAACGACCCTATTCAGTATCTTTCCAATTCGGAAATTGAGTTTCATAATGACCATTTATTACACACATAAAACACATTACATTTAATTATTACTTAGGTAGGCTCATATTTTCATCAATTTTATTAACTGAAGTCTTCAATTTTCCCTTACAGTCACTTGACATGTGTCCTTTTACATAGTTCAAACATCTTATTATTACTCTAAGACATTTACTTTAGTGATTCCTTCCACCTTCTTGACACAAAGGAAACAAAATATTATTTCCTCTGTGGTCTCCATTACACGATATCTCTTTGAACTCATTCTTTCTCTTCCTTAGTATAAGAGTTGTCTAAGGTATATGTTGATAATCATGTTTTGTGAAAACTAATTAGGCGTGATCACAACATCTCTTAATCATGTGATCATCCCAATTTACCTCTCATTAGAAAATGTTCAATAAAATTCATCGTTAATCAAGTTCTTCCAGTTCCCACTACTAACTAAAACCAAAATCTGAGTGTGAGCATTACATATCATAGAAGAAAACCACGTAGTCATGAAAATATTTACTTATTGGATGTCTAAATTATAACACCTTCCATAAACTATAACACCCTAGGTTCATCCTAGGATTTTCATAGACAAATTATTTTTAAATACATTATAATAGTTCACAAAGAGTTTGTTAATTCCCAATGCATATCCCCTTGAAGTGTCACACTATGTGTGTAAAAAAGCCCATTGTTGTGTACCAGACATGCGAGAGTCAGGTATGAAACATCTTATTAGAGTGGCTAACCCTAGGTACATATATGTCGTATCTATATAAAATTATAGTATCTATACATTAATGTATTTACAGGAACCAACTCACTCTATCCTTTAAGAAAATTCTGGTACATTTTCTTAAATGGTAACTCATCATTATATTTAACTTTAGAGATATCCCTAGACATATCCTTCAAAATATACCTAGGGATATCACTAAAGTCTTCTAATCCTAGTTTCTAATGGTTAATTAAAACTTTCCTTTGATACCAACTATAGAGACCTAGGCATAACATGCATGGATATTACACCATTTTAGATGAATATTCAGTACATTACAATAATACATGCCCAAGGACATGAATAGTTTAATGTCTTTGGAACAATAGAAATAAATATACTATCCTGGTTAAATATCATAATAATATCCCAGAAAAATATCCAACTTTAGTACTTCTACATAAAACCATTCTTTATAACCTGGGGAAATGAAACATAAGAAGGGGTGAGCTCAGATGCTCTGTAAGGAGAAATAGAGGAATTGTGTAAGCATAACATGAACAAAGGGTATGTAACTTGAGCATAACATTTTGAGATCATACCATGAATATTAGATATCATAATAAAGATTGTAAATTCATAATACTCGGATCATAATATAATTAAGATAATAAGTAATGAAATCACAACAAAGGAATAAAATATGGAATTGTGGTAGACACATAAGCATATAATATGATTTTCATAGTAGCCAAGGAATCACTGCCAAAACCATCTGTGTAGTATGGGTTCACTCCCCATACTATCTTGGTAGTCATTGTTTACTACCATGGCCATATTAGTATCATGATTTCACTCCTCATACCATCTTGGTAGACATGGTTCACTCCCATGGCCATATTTGTAGCATGAGTTCACTCCTTAGCTCATCTTGGTGGTCATGGTTCTCTCCTATGGCAATCTTAGTAGTCAAAGTTCATTCCAAATACCATTTTAGTCTATCTCATGATATATAAATCTTTACACAATGTATTGGGGAGAGATATTGGTCCCAACCATCTCATAATGAATTCATACATACATGTGCCACAAAATCATAAAAAAAATTATATCATAACCCATGAAATGAAATGGTTATCATAAACATGTAATCATATCATAACCTATGAAAAAGTACAGGTTTCATAACCATTTCATTAAAAAAAATATGAAAGAGAAATATGTTTCATAGACATATAACGCATGAAATAGAAATGGGTTTCATAAATATATAACCCATTAAAGAGAAATAATCTTCCTAAATTCCATGACATTAAGAATAACCCATTCATAAAGATAATATGAATGTAACCTCTAGATCATTTCATAGAAATTCATGAGTAATATCAAAAAAATTCATCATATATAGAAAATAATTTTGAAATATCTTTCAAAAATGATTCTTGATGAAAATATCCTTCCTTTGAAAAAGGATTTTTAATACATAAAACCATTTGAAAATAATTTTCTTAAAAAACTAACATGGAAACTTATAAAGAAGAATTGAAATCATTTTGAAAACATCTGTCCCCAAAAACAAATAAAATAATATTAAAAAACATTTTAAAAAACCTTTTCTCTTAAAAAACATTGAAATCATATAATAAAACATTGAAAATATTTTGAAAACATTTTTACTTGAAATCATATGAAAGCAGCTTAAAATGTTTTGAAAATCATTTCTTTTAAAATTATTTGAAAACATATAAGTAATGCCTCATAACATTTTCAGAATAATTTTCCATGAAAAAATATAGAATAAGTTTGATAACATTTTCAAAATCATTTCCTTGAAAATCACTTTCAAAAAACATTTTCTTAAAAATTAATCTTTTAAAATGATAAGGAATCTTGAAAGAAATGAAAGTGGGTAAATCTGTACATGCCGTGTGAGGTAAAAAACATTCCTTTTACAAAGTAAAAAGGTTATAAAAATTATATTTTTGAAAAAACAATAATATTACATTGAATATATTTTTAAAAGAAAATGGTAAAAATTCCATTTAAATATTAAATGATAATTCTACAATATTCTTGGAAACCCTTTTTAGAAAACATGGTTTTGAAAGAACATAAATTTCTGACCGAAGAGAGGGTAGGCTCAGGATTTTTAAAAAAAAAATTATTAACTATATTATAAACTAAATAGTGGAAGAAATGGTTCCAATATATTAATTTATCATTAATAACCATTTTAGAAGACAATTCATGAATGTTCTAGAGAGATGGATCATAATATTTCATCAATAGAAGCATAAACATAAACAAACTTGAATGATGATGATATTGTCTTAATAAACTCTTATAACTCGGTAAATTGGGATCATAATATCCACGTTAGAAGAATAAATTACATGAAACTAAAAATATTGTTAAAATAAGGAAATTCATGATAAAAAATCTAAAACAGATTATATACACCTTGAAAGAGAATTTAGTTGCATAACAAGATATGAGTTTCAAAGAATATAAATTGAGGAAAAACTATTTCACCAATTTTGTAACATTTGAAACATAAACCATATGAAAGAAAGATAATAAAATGGATATTTTAATACCCATAATTTTAATTATAGGATACATTGAATACAATCATGTGTTGTACATACACCACACAAAATTAAAGATTGGCAAACATATCAAATATTTCTTGATAATAAAAACTGATTTAAAATCCCCACACCTTGTGTCTTGACTCTAATAATACTCATTCAAACCACCAGTTTAATAAATCAAAATTTAATATAAATATTTTTCAGAACCATATTATTATATATAATACCATATTTTTTGTTATGATGTTATATTATCCTCTTTTTAACCATTATATCTTAATGTTTCACTTAGGGTAATATCTTCTTTATATTTCACATGTGTCTTAATTTGTTATATATTTAGTCATTATATTTATATCATGATTTAAATATAATTTATATTAATTATATTTATATTATAATATTCCCTAGGATATACATTTATGAAACAGAATACACAATTCATGGATATGGTAAGCCATACGTACGCATGAATGAAATTTTCGTTTAATTATCCTTCTAAAATAAACTGCGTAATATATATATATATAATATCATCAAGGTATAATTATAATTATATATATATATCATATAATTTCACTAAAACCATCCTTAATACATTCTATATAGTGTGTGAATGAATCACGTCACTTTCAGGGGGCGGTAATCCACACATCCTCAAACGAAATTTTCACATTTTCACTAAATGGAAAGTAAAATGACATGTGTTGTAAAACTAATAAAGAATATTAAAGACATAATAAATATAATATATAATATATGTAAATATAGGGTCCATTGTAATGAACACCAAGAGAGGAGGTAATGAATTAAACAATCATTGTTTTGTGAGGTGGAAGTTTAGCATACCCATAAACAGTATGTTCATTACCCATTTCATGGATGTGTGTGTATGTTTAGGATGAAAACATAGAATAAAAAAATATTTTCATATTTATAATAAGTTTTTTGTTATAAAATCATGGAATAAATACACTATAGGGGGTGTAGAAGGAAAATAAAATAAAGGAGGCTGAGAAAAGGTGTTACCTTTTAATTGGGTGACTCCTTTTGGTTTATGCCAAAAGGATTACTTGGAAGAATTTATACCAAAAGGGATGATTCAAGAATTAAGTTAGGGATGTTTGGAAGTTTATTAGGCAGATATTGGACCCAAAAATGTGGTTTTATAGGTGTTAAGTATAGGGATAGGTGGTGGCCTTTTATAGGGAATGAGGAGTGGTACTCTTGAAAATATTTGAGGAGAGAATTTTACCCACGTTATTCATGTTGAATGTGAATAAAATAATGATAAAAATCCTATAAAATGGTGTATATGGTCTAAATATATCCTTCCAATGCATTTTGGACATGTTTATAGGTCGTTTTGGGCCTTAAGATTATGGTTTTATCCCTTATTAATCTTAATTTAACCATAATCGATGTAATTAATTTTTATCACTTTCACTAATATGTTTTTCAAAAACTAAGTTGAAATTATTAGAAATTATTAATTAATATTATTAAAAATATTAAATCAATTTATCTAAATTCTAGTCATAGATGTGGAAATATTTAATTTATAATTAATCCCACTGACAGGACGACACTACAGGTTTTTAATATAAATAATGATCATATGTTTGACAAGTTTTTATATTCAACTTAATTGTGAAATTGGTTCCAATTACCTACATTGGATTAATTGATAAAAATATAATTTAATCAAAATTTGAAACCAATTTGATGTATATTTTTACATTATAAATAAATTAGTTGAAAAAGAAGTAGTGAATTAAAATCCAGTATTTTTAAGTATTCAATAAAAAATGAAACCTTATAGAAAAATACCAAAATATTATCCTAACCTAATTTTTATGTTTTGATTTCAAAGATATATTTTATTTTTCAATATTAAATCTATAAAATTTCCAAAAAATTTGATTTATTATGGGTTCTCTGTTAAAAGGAGGTAAAAATACCTTTATAAAAAATAGGTTTTTATGCATAAAATATGTTTTGTTATTTTCTTATTTCTATCAAATATATTGGATGAATACCAAAAATAACGGAATAAATCTCTAACATATATATTAGGTCAATATCACTCACTGATTTTATTTAATTTAATTTATTAGGGTAAAACAACTTTGTGACCATAAAAATATTAATATTTTTTTTAAATTCAATAGTTTTTCGTATTCATTTATAATTAATCAGTAACCTATGAATTCATATTATATATGTGAAAAAAATTATCTTTTAATAAATTAGTTAATACTATTCATAACCTCTAATTTAATTTCTAGGATATTTCTTATTATATTAAAAAATAATATTTTAATAATATATTATTTCTTGGTAAAACTCGGTCAAGCGTGTTATGCAAGCAATCCAGGAAATTCTAATGCAAGATGAACTAAATGTTCAGTTTAGATAGAGATAAAATTTATGTTGTTTATAGTGCACGATTAACTTGGTTTCTTATATAATGAAAGCCAAAAATATTGATTTAACATAAAAAAATATTTACATTGTTATGTGAAATTAAAAGTATTGAAAAGGTTAAATTAATTTAGAAAAAAATAATTCACAAAATATGGGGGGTGTTACATGCATTATTTACTAGTAGGAGGAAAACTACAATAAATTGAATATAATGGTCTCTAGAATAAGAATTATTTATGGAGCTATATAACTAAGGTAATATGGGGTTTTCATTAAAAAATTGTCCACCCTACGATAATGGATAAATAAATAAATTTATAAGTGTATAAAATGAATACATTACACTACTCTTTTGATTACCCAAAACTATTTAACTTTTCATCTATCCTCTATGGAGTTTTTTTCATTTAAATTTATAAAAAATATATTATTTGTATGAAATAGGCTTCACTGTAAATTCTATAATATTATAATGATCATTTTGAAATAATAAATGGATTAATTACTTCCCCATATGATATTAATAGAAAATACTATATTAGGTTTATCAAATTCCAATACAATCATTTATTTACTTAACTGCTATTGAGAAACGTTGAGCGTATTGCGGAATTTGATTATGGGAAATGGAAAAAATTAATTTGTGTTTTTATATTTTATTTCCATTAAATCTATTTTAATATGTTTTTATTATGTTTATGATCAATGTATGTATGTAATTAAAGAAAATATTCCTTTTAAATCTGATCATAATGTCTTTGGCCTCATTTTCCAATTTTCAATCAATTTTTTTGGAGAAAACTATTAATAAATATCATTTTTAGACTCTGAATAATATATGAATAACATTTAATTATTTTTAAAACTAAAATAAAAAGTTAGTGATTATATATTTTACATTCCTTTATGAATTATTTTTTTCATTTTTATTTTTTAGAAGAACTTGGAAATCTATTCCCATATGTGACTAACACAAATAATTTTTTTAGTCCATAGTGTTTTTCTAAGATATGTTTTTATCCATTAAAATAACGAGTATATATTGAGAGTACTCAATATTTTTTTAGTGATCTATAAATTTCATTCATTATTTTTACCAACCTCATTTTAGATCTTGAATTGTATGTAATTTGATTGGGGTAATTTACTGATTTTAAATCCCCATGATTTCGTTTGAGACATACCATTTCAATTATCAAAATTTTGAGACCTTAAAAAGCATTCATAACCTTGTCATTAAATCCATATTAAAATATTTATTTATCCTTCCAACCTATCTATTTGTGTCGTGAAATATGATATTTTAAATTTAATTGTGGGAAATGATGTTTTTATGGGAAATCTATGGAGGAATTGAGTTATTGGAGTGAATGAGTTTGTTAAATACAAAATTTTTATGGGTAGAATAATTTTAAAAAACAGAAAACATTTTTATATTATTTCTTCTTATTCTCCAATGAAAAAAATCATATTAAAATTATTAAATAAAATGAAAAAAATATTAATAATAAAGAGAATATAAATATAATTTAATAAATTTTATTAAGAGGTTACTCAAAAGAAAGAAAACTAATATAGTGTAATGATGAAACTAATTTAAGTAAAATGAGTTTAATAATCCATCATAGATATTTGAATTATATATCTTGTAATATTTATAGGGTTTTACCACCCTCTTTAATACATTATTTTTTCACACATACACACCAACCCTTGTCTTTGGAACAACAAATTTTTAAGTATTAATTACTAAAATAATTTATTAACTCATTGAATATATATTATAGAATCTTTTAATGAATATGGTGACATTTAATGTCTTAATAATCATAGAAAATTTTCTTATATATTTATATTGGAGGAAGAGTGAAAATGTTTTCCTTAGAAGGTCGGTTCTAAACTATTAATCATGTATAAAAATAATGTTAAGATGAATGCGGAAAATAAAAATTAGGGATCAAAAGAATTAAATATATAAAATAATCCTGATAAATTTATATTAAAATATTTCAAAAACATTCTCTCAATCCAGACATGTATTATTAAACTTTTTATTGGGTATATTTTTACATTAGTAAATTTATTCGTTTTATTAACTAGTCTTGTTAAAATGTTTATATTTACTATTTATGTATTCCATTATTTGTTTAAAATTTTTATTGTTTATATCTAAATATAATCTTGGATATTATATGCCTATATTATATGATTAAATCATTATTAAGTTTTCAAAATGTGTAGAAAATATTTTTTTAGGAACAAGACAGTGTTTGATGAAAAATAAAAATTCCTGATTATAAAAAGTTGATTTTTTTTATGAATAGAAGAAATTCATGCTTTTATATTTATAAATTTATTATATTTTTTTCAATATAAGAATCATTATCAATCTTAGTGGTGGCTTTGTGACTCACAGGCGTAAAATTATATTTTCGAAGTTTATTAAGTGATGTTTTAATTAATGAAATAAAATTGATTTTGAAATATGATGTATAAATATATTTAAAGTGAGGAAGAGTAAAAAAATTCATGGTTATTAGAAAACCATTTCTAGTTTTACATCTCAACATGTGATATTGTTAATTAATTGAAAATATATGCTTACTTTTGATCGTTGATTTTATAAAAAAATATCTATTTCATAGGGAATCAAACAGTACAATCAATTTTTATCTTTAATCATAGTCATTATTGAAAATTCTCAAGGGTGATTCTGTAAAATGGGAAGTTAACTATGATACAAGACTATGATAGAAAAATGGTAAATGAAACATATTAGGGTTTTCTTCTTGTAGTGATGGTTTGATAGTGGAAAACATAGGTTTACAAACTTTATGATGATGGATAATGTGATTATTATTGAGATGAAACATTTCACTAAAAATCTCAATGATTCGAAGTATTAGATATAATTTTTACATTTCAAGGATTAGTTAAAAAAAATATTTCATCAATTTCATTGAAACATGTCATATTCAACCTCACCATGCTATTTTTTATTTAGGAATGCATCATTGAGTAGTTTTTAATGATCTGCCTTATTGCCTTTCACAGAGACTACAAAATATGAATTTCGAGGCCACTTAAATATATAAAGCATGTTATAAAATGAATAATGTTACAAGAATACATATTATTAAATTAGTGAATATTTAAGTAGATACTGAATTTGGATTCTAAATTTGAAATTAATTTTTTTTGAAAAGAAAGGTGTATGGTTATTGAAATTATGTAGTATGTAAATAGGTGAATGGGAGGTGATTAGCAGGGAAGGGAGAAGGAAACAATGAGTCCATGGATGTGAATATTATGTTAGGATCTTCATTAACAAAATTCTTATAGGTGTAATTTAGTTAAAGTGATGATTGAAGGATTAAATTGAATATTATATGGGATGCCTTTGGTAGAGAGGTTCCTTATATGGGATAAAATATTTAATTGGTGATCTAATACTCATTGTCACATTAATATATCTTAGTATATGAATAATAAATAATTTTGGAGATCAAAGATATGTGTTTATTCATTGAATTTCATAGTCATAGTGATTGAAGTAGAGGAATTGTTGGGAACTCTGTTTGATAATAATTTTTGATTTCTTTATAGATGTTTAAGACCCTATTTTTTTAATTAATGAAAAATTATTTTTTAGTGTGATAGATAAAACCATACTTATAAATAGATATTTTTATATAAAATAATTGAAGTAAATCCCCTATTAATTATAAGCAATTAAATTTTACTAATGGATAATATATCATTGGATGATATCAATTCATGCTAAGGATATAACCATTAGTTTTAAATTTTGAACCTTCGAAATATCTGTGTTCTTTATAGTTGTGTAAATTATAATTATCACAATATGTTTGAGGTTTAATTTTACTCATTTTGAAAAATCATATTGGAAAATGAGACTACTTGAGATTTTGTTATATTGGTTTTAAAATATTACAATGATTGATTAGTAGAGATTCGTTATAGATTTTTATTCACTGATTCACACCCAGTTAATATGTACTATAGAACCTCAATATGAATGTAATTAGTGTTTATATATTTATTTTAATAAAAATTTTCCTGTTTCTATAAAGGTAAATTTACAAAAATAAAAATTTATTATTACATGTACTTTCCTTTTTTTATTGTCAATGTTCTATATGAATTTTTAAATCCATCATGGATTATAATAATTCAAAGAATAGAAAAGGTGTCCCTTTATTTTATGGGAAAATATATTTTTCTATATTGGTAGAGTGTTCCTATAATTATTGTACATAAGTATCAACATATTTTGTATTATAACTAACTGTTTCACTCTATTTACAGATGGTGTGGTTATCCAGAAATTTTAAAAAAATGAATATACATATAGATATAAATTCAATGAATCCGATCTTAAATTTAAATAATGAAATGGAAATATTTATAGTTATGTGGATAAATAAATCAAATGGAATATGAGAAATGATATAGAAAAATCATTAAAGAAACTCTGGTGTGAATGAAGAGAAACATGAAATATAGAATACCTAATTTAAAGTTGTTTTTATACATGAATACAAATTTGAAGATGATTTATTTACTAGACTTAAGAGTTTGTGAGTTACATAATAGGTTTTGAAGAAAATATAGATGACTCAGTGATTATTAAAAATTTACTACATATCATAATAGATAGTTTTTATATAGTGGATTGATTGATTGATTTTTTTTAATTTCATTTTCAAAGGATGTTTTTCATATTATATGGACTTGATATAAAAAAAGAGAAGGTGTTTCTTTTGAGATAAGGATCGTGGGTGAGAAGTAAAACAACTTAAATTGATACTAGTGGGTATAAATAATGTTAATTTAGATTTGTTTATTTCATATCATGGAATGGGAGTTCCAATCATGTTTTAAAGGATTTATGAGATGTTGTAGAATATGTAGTTTTGTGTAAGATTTCATTGAATGAGTTCTTATGTGTTGGAAGTTGAAATTATATAACATTTGGAATTTTACATTGTCACATATAGGATTCTTATGGTGTATTTTTTGATTGAACTAGGTGTCCATTTTTTTTGAAATAGAACCATATTATGAGATTTCAATTTAGTTGAAATGTTATGTACTATATATAATGGTAACAATATAGAATGGTCACCACCCATAATGGTTTAACCTTACAAATACTTATGATATAGAGAAATGGGTGTGATAGTTTCACAGCATGGATCTAGGGAGGATTATAGGTGACAATAAAAGGGATCTTGTCATGATACCCCAACATGGTGTACCATCACAACATAAATATCATGGTAATTCCAAGAGAGATACATGCGGAGGATGATGTGCTTCATCCAAGGGGTAATACCATGAAAGATCCAAGAATTGGGATGTCCCCTCTACCTGGGGTTGTTTATGACCTAACATAGAAGGGTCTCACGACGATGTGAAATTCATGTGATGTTTTCATGGGGTGACTTTCATGCTCAATACATAAAAATGTACTGGGATATTTTTTTAAAGTGAAGGATGTTACTTTTTTGATATCTAAATTTGTACGCCCTTTAGAATTTCCCCATTTTCAGACTTGTATGAAGGGGTATGTTGAGATCCAATTACCCATTCATTATTATTCACCCCGTTAAATTTTGGTTGTTTAGTATGGGTTTATCACATCAATTTAAATAAATATCTTTGTCTCCCTCCAATTCTTTCACCTTTTTTCCTCTTATTTTGGTTGTGCAGATTGGGTTTTGGGAGAGAATTCTACCAGATGATGATGGAATCATCCCACATCATGAGGATCTAATGTGATATTTATTTACAAAGTCATTGGAGGGGATGATCAAGATTACCTTTATTTTTCCCTAAATTTATGTTTCATGATGGCATAATTTAGTGTTTTTTATAAAATTAGTTTTAGTTGAAAATTGACTATGGAAAATAATTATGTGAGTTTTTTTGTTTATGTTAAGGTGTGTGATGGGTGTGGAACACACCCCCTTATTCAGAGATTCATTGACACTATACTTCTATGTGAGTTTTGAATTAGTTATTCCAATTTTAGGGGAATGTTTTAAATGATTATTTTGTTGTGTTAAATGCACTTATACCTCCAATGGATTCTTATGGATACTTAGAAGGTTGGAATGATCTTGGGATCAAATTGAGGATATTTGGTTGTGATAGGTGGATTTTAGATAACAAATTCTCATTTCTTTATAGTGATTTTATATTTCTATTCCATTAATATTATTCTGTAGTAATATTTCACAACTAGTGTTATTATGTCCCATAAATTGAGATAGGATTTCCTCAACCTAATAGTATACGAGGACCACATAGACATCCATTGGTAGAATCATGGTTGAATGAGTGAAAATATTCCTCTTTATAGATTTCTTTGTGAAATGAGTTTTTTTCTTAAATAAATAATGACTATATTTTTAAAGGCAAGTTTCAAAATAGGTTCTGAAAAAATGGATTTATAGAGGACATAGTTAAGAATTATACTTTCAAGGTAAATGATTTGATTTCAAGTGGTGCATTTTGAAATAATATTAAAAAAAGGGTTTTCTAAAGAATTTTTTTAATAGGACATTTTCTAGGTGCCTAACGTGTGTATGAAAACAGATGATGATTTTGAAAATAAAAATAGTTTTGGGGAGGATTTTGACTCATTTTTAAATGGAATATTAGAAGGTATTGGTTGAGATTGGTTTTGGTTTGTTTGAACTCAGTTGGGGGATTCGTTTTTTTTTTCTTTCTAAATCATTAACTATTTTAATTGTCTTTATAGATTATGATTCCCTAACATGTTATGATTATTTTATATTGATGCATGATTTTTGTAGAATCACATACCATGTTGTGAAATTTATATTTGTTTGTATATAATATTGTGAAAATAGGTTCATGATTTGTCGCATTAGTTTTTTTGGTATCAGTGTTTCATAGTCTGCATATGGGGATGTTTTCGACCCCATCGATGCTAGATATGGGTAAAATTTCTTAGGTTTAAGGTAACCGTGCCTATTACCACGAAATTTTTTATGGTCATCCCCTTGAGTAGGTTGGGACTCGAGTGAGATTTTTGGAACCATATGAGTATTTTCTAAAATAGATATCTAATATAATGTCTGGTATAATAAATCGATCAATTTTGAAGGTGTTAGAAGCATGGATGTGGTCTGCGTATTTAACCTTGATAGGTTAGTAAAAACTATCCATGGTATATTCGTATGAGGTATTAATGCATAGAATGTGTTTTCAGTGTGGTGATGATATATTTATACCTATATTTTAATGTTTTTATTATCATTTAATGGGTTGGGATGGAATATTGTTACTTGTTTATATGGAAGGTTGAGAATCATCTTTATGAAGGTGATTGTGCGTCATTTTGCAGTAGTGTGTGAATGTGAATGTATGGTCCAACTCTATGTAATATATTTAGCTTCAAGATATAATGTATGGCCTCCCATAATTGGGATTTGTTTTGAAACTCAATTTGTGACTTACCCAAAGAGTTATTTGTTTGGGTTCATGATATGTGACCCCCCCTAAGAGGGGTTTTTTAGATATTTGATGTGTGACCTCCCATATGTGAGACATGATTATCTGTGGAATATTATGTGACCTACATTATATATCTATTTAGGGTATTATGTTTAATGAGTGAACGAACTTATGTTTAAGGGTATGTTCTATTTACTTGACATGAGATGAATGGGAGACCTTTATTGGGGTAGAGGGATTTGTTTGTAAACAATATATAAAACTAATTCGCATTGTATACTATGCGAGAGGGGATTGTTTGGGGTCAGATTGTGGGACCCTTCCATAGGGAGGGGTAGAGGTAGGGACATGATAAGACTTCCTATAATGTGTCATCATGTATGGTTTGGGTTTGGTATAACACCCTACCATGATTCTTTTGGTTCATGTAAAAGTTTTTGGCAGGAGGTGATTCTCTTACCTCTAGTATTGGATTGATTGGCTGAGTTCTGGTGTAATAACGGCCTAGATAAAATACAATAACAAGATGTCTATAATTATATGTGAATTGTATGTTAAATTATTAGGTGGGTGCATTGCGTCATATTCACTTAGACTCTTATATTTATTGCATGCACACCAACTTGATCAGAACTACATTTAGTATTATTCAAACATTGGGGATTCCTACTAGATCAATGGAATTACCTCATACCTATGTAAAAATAATGGTATGTGGGAAAGAAATTCATGGTTGTTCTGGGGAAAACATACCAATGAGAGCTATAAAATTGAGTTATTCTAGAAAGCGGAGCTGGACAAGGATACAATAGGTAGAATTATGTGAGTTGGTAAAGTGGCTAGTATATTTTATTTTGGAATTTTTTTACTCTTATATTGTCCAGTCTCCCAAAAAGTTTTTGTATATAATGATTATTTTTTATATTATATTCTATAGATTCTATTCTATTCTAATGTATTATGTATTTTTCTATATATTCATTATTCTGGACTATGGGGGCCCTATATAACCATTTTTATGCCTATAAATTTTTTGGGTGTCCATTATATGCATTGGTATTGATGAATGTTTTCTATCCTTTAGCATGAAACATGGGAAATACCTTTGAGGGCCTAGTCTATTCATGATTTTTTAGGTCCTTCCCACCAGTCAGCATCCTCTAGTATATTGGGATGTGTGCTTTAGGACATGTAACATCCCCGATCAAGTTTATTTTTAGAGAAATAGTTCTGGATTTGAAAAATACTAGTAAAGAAATTATTAGGATGTAATAGTGTTATATATAAATTAATTTAGGTTGTTGGGACTTGTGTGGATGACCGGTGGCATGCTTACCAATCATGAATTCAGTTGAAACCAAAGTTGTTCAGTGATTGGTAGTGGTGGAACTGGGAACCCTAGGATGAGTGAGGTTTTGTGCCAAGAATCACTATATGAGGTAAATGGGACTTAGGATTATTCATGAGAATTATATGATATCCTATAACCATGTTCACACATCATGATTTTTTCTTTCTTATGACATGATACATGATCATGTGGGTGTTGTTGTTTGACATGGTTCCCTATCCGAATAAATCATTAATTGAACAAAATAATAATAATTTATATGATTTATTGAATATATTAAAGTGTGATTTTTGATTAATACAGATTCCAAGGGTTATTTGGATTTATTCTTGACTATGGTTGTTCAGTTACCCTAGGGAACTCATTTTCAATATGTATGGTTTATGATTGAAAAATAGTGTTCTAAATAGATAACTCATGTGATTGAATGAGTTATGGGAAATGGATTTTAAAATATCATTTCAAATGAAATGTTTCATAATGCAAGTGATATTTAAATGATTATAGTTTTTTTAATTGGAGAAAATATTGAAAAAATTAGGCTTTTGAATTTTTATTTCAGTGTGTATTTTGAAAAAATGATTTGTTTTAGAAAGGAAGAAACCATGTAGGGAAATGAATATTTAGAATTTGGTTTTTTTAAAAACTTTGGATTACAAATGTTTTTTTGAAAACATAATTGATTTTATATTAGACTAATGTTTCGAGGTAGTTTAAATAAGAAACTAATATCTATATGAGCCATGTTTCATGAATTTCATGGATTTGTTTCTATGCAAATAGGATGTTGAGACTGTATACTTTTCTAGTATTCCATTTTTTATTGGAAATCCCCAATAGAGGTTGTGGGGTGTGGACTGGTTTGATAGTATATTGGGAACAAGCAACAAGTTCAATTATAGATTTCATTTTCTCGGTGTTCTATGAAAGAATGTGGATGACTTGGCTGTTTCAATGCTATATTCAACTTGTATGCACTATTTTTTTTTAAATTTGGATTCATGTGTTTTGGATTATTGGATTGATGTTGTTTATTATGATGAAGTTACCAGATATTATTTCATAGTGCTTTCATAATTCTGAACAATTATATTGAATATTTAGTAAGAGATTCTTACGATGGGGAGAACCATTACCCAAAATATGCCTTTATGAGTGGAGTATTATAGTAGGGTGAACTGTAATATCATAGATGGATCAGATATTAATGTTTAATTATTTTTAAACAATGGGTGTGTTTTATAACTGTCTAAATTTTTGGGGATGGTGATTTTTTTCGATTTTTATTTAATTGACAAATAACATAGATAAAGATGATGGAATTTATAAGATTTAAGTCATGGAATTATCTTGGTAATGATTAGTGGTAAGGTATAAAAAAATTTAGTGAAAATTATATGTTGGTGGTTAGTGGTGTGTATCATAAGTCTGTTCTATGTTTAGTGATATGACATGGATAATTATTAGTGAATTGATGATCTAAGTATGCTCAAATTTATGGTTGGGGAATCCCTACTACTTCCATTTTACAAGAATTGTTATGATGGAGAGAATATAAGGAAACAAATTATTACTGGTTGCAAAAAATGAAGGTAAATGTTAATTTTTATATTCCAATGAAGGATTAATTAGATTTAGTTTTACATTATTTTTATGATGTTTCAAATGTTATAGTTAAATGAAATAAAAAATGATGTATGTTCTTGGTTGTTGTAATATGAAATTTTTTAGCATAATGAAATTCACATCACAACATCAAGGGTTCTTGGTGTGATGAACAGATGATCCATGATCTTTTTATGGTCAAGAAAGAATCGCGATTTTGTGAGTATTGTCATGGAATGCAGGTTGGGTGAAATAGAAGGTCACAATATAGTGGAGGGATTTCATGGTGTGACACATGGATTTTGTGGAAATGGTTATATTTCATACTTAAGGGTCAAAATTTGTAATCACCACTACACTTAAGGGTTTACCCTTATGTATAGTATTTTTGTGGCATAAGGGGTACCATGATGTGACAAGTTGAAGTTCATAAGGTTCACTAGTATTTGTGAAAGGGGTTGTTATGTGAGACCACTATATAGCGGGCCACCATGAATTGACTCTCATGGACACATTGTGATGGTGAACTCAGAGGAAAATCTTACAATGATGTGATGGGTTCATTTCATAAGGAATATTGGTAGGGGTACAAGCCCCCTACTTGGATATGGTTACCCCATTATCAAGAGGGGCCATACAACAACATATAAATTTTGTAAATCCCTAATGGAATGATTTTTTTTTCACACCATGTCATTCATTATCACACTATAACAATTTTTTGATAAATTATTTAATGTTTATGAAGGTCTTTTTTGGGTTTCTAAATAACAAAAACCCATTGGGATTCCCCATATCAAAACATATGAGCAAGTGGGGAGGCCACGCTCCTCTTCCCCATTTATTACCCTTTTCCCCACTTCAATATAGTTTTTTCAAGAGTGTTTCATCACATAGATTCAAGGTAATATCACTATCCCTATAAACTTTGTTGTCCCTAATTCTTTCTTCTAACCTTTGATCACTCAGATAGGGTTTTGGGAGATTATTACAAAATATAATAGTATAAATATCCTTTTACATTGGGATTTTTGTGTTAGGTTTTTAGGGGAGATCTTCAGATGGGGTGTCCATGATGCTATTTATCTTTTATCTTAATTTATGTTTCCTTTTGGATTTATTTTCTGTTTTCAAAAAATTAGTTTTAATTGACCTTTGATTTATGTAAATAATTTTTTCATTTTTTTTCTAGGATTGATTTTGTTTTTGGAGTGGATTGTGGCCCATTAATCACATTTTCTGTATTGTTAAATTTCCAAGTAGATTTTGTGTCTATTATGATAATTTGGGAAGTGTGTTTTAAATTTTTTATTATTATTTTGGTGGTTATATTCATTTGAAATGTACTAAAAGTCTTAAAGGTGGTTGCCATAATCTTTTTATTGAATTAATGGTCTTCAGTTGAGGTAGGTAGATATGATATCTTTAAGGAAATTTTTCATTTATTGATTTTTTTTGTCCCAAAAATATGATTTTTATACTTTTGTTCCTCACTTTTATCATATTTACCAAAAAAAAATTGGGATATAATCGCATAGGAGTCATTTTTCGTGATGTATGTATAGAATTTTTGAATGTTTCTCTAGCAGATTTATAGTTTAATGAATATTAATGGTACTTATTATATATTTCTTGGTTGAATGAGTTTTATTCACATGTCAATGTGGTTTTTCATTTCAAATTTGTATTTAAAAATTGGTTTTCTAAAAATTTCGTTTTTATAGGAAATGGTTTAAAAAATATTTTTCAAGGTAAATAATATGATTTCATATGACACTTTTGGGAAAAATTTCTAAAAAATATAGGGTTTTTAAGGAAACTTTTTAATGGTATTTTCCTAGGGGCCTAACATGATTAATAAATAACATGATATTATTATTTTTAAATAACAACAAAATTATATTTTGACTTTTTTTAATGAAAGTAAAAAGGGCTTGGTTGAAATTAGTTTTCTCCAGTTTGGCTCTATGTACATGATGTGATAATTTATAAATCATGGTCACTTTTCGATGATCATTTTGGTGATAATATCATATAATGTTATGCTTGTTTTATGTGGATAGATGATTTTTTTAAAATATATTACAATATAATAGAATTTATATATGGAAAGATAGAGAATTTAGTTATCTGAAATCTTGTGTGTGTGAGTGAATGAGTTGGTCTAGTAGTGTTCTTCTTTGAATATCAAAGTGATTGGGTTGGTCTGTGTGGATGTTATTTACCCCTTCTTCTGGACCTATTTGATGTATAGAGGGACCTACATGTTTAGTATATGGTAATAGATGATTAACCCTTAATTTTGAAGGTTTTTTAATCATTTATGTTGTCTATATAAATATCATTTATAGGTAGGTAAGTGTAATTCCATCTATTTTTTATGTTATAATATTATTATTGTAATGGAATACTATTATAGTGATGACTTATTTATCTTTTTATCTAATTATTCTCATTATCATATGATTTTTCAAGACTGATGTCTATGAAATGTTGAGATGGATGGATAAGTGTAATGAACCAAACATTTTAATAATATTTGTTTTCTATATTTTTGTGTTATTTCATTTTATACTCCACAAAACTATATCCTTTAATTAATGAATTTATACCATTGGGTTTCGACTGTTATATGACCTGTGGTCAATAAAACCGTTGGAAATTAAACTCTCAACATTACAATTATTGTTTATAAATAAAAGTGATCTTGGTTAATTAATATAGAAAGAAGATTCTATGGCCTCATTTAGTAGACTCGGGCAGTATGAAGCCCATCTTTTAGAGCTTGGGAAGGAGGTAGCATCTATGGGATTTACTCTGGACCAAGGCCAAGATGAGCTTCAACATGTGAGGCTTGAATGGAATCGCCTATAAAAGAAGTTCAAGCTGATAGAAATCACCACATGGGAAATGTTGTCCGAGCAGCCCCAAGAATATACCACCATAGCACATCATACACTTAGTTCCTATACAGTTGTTATAAGGGGCTATGTAACGAGGACTTAGAAACTTTTTTTAATCCCTTGGTATAATTAAAATTGTTTTTTCTTATTATTGTAAAATTTGTGATTTTTAAATGTCTGGATAAATATAGGATAAATATTATTGATGGATTTTGTAAAAAGGGTATTTTAAAATATTCATGTAAACTCTTAACAATTATCAATTTGAAATAATTTTCAAAAAATTGGCTTATACAGTTGTGATGAGTAAGAAATTTAGAGTCTAATAAAATCAACATGTTTTTAGTGAATAGTAAATTATAAATTGTAGCATACCCTTATGAATAGTAATGAATAGTAAATTCTTCAAAAAACAAAACTTCACCCATGAATGTATAAATACAATTTAGACATCTTAAAAGTAAAAAACGATCATAGTATAAGTTTTTTTATTTTTGTAGGTCATAAATATTTTATTTAAAATTTTATAGTTAATTTAATAATTTAAAATGAAAATGTATTTTCATAAAATTTAATCATAAATTGTTACTTTATTGTCTTATGGTTATACAATAATTTAATGGAACCTTGATTACTTTTTCAAGGAATTACAAAATAAATTATAGTTTTAGAGTTGTTTTTTTGAATAAATAATAATTTTATTTTAAAATTTAATTAAAAATAATTAGAAAATTATTTTCAAGAAATGGAGTTCTTTTTTGAATTCAAAGCATCGATATTAGGTTAGGTTAAATTTTTGGGATTTTTTGAAACAGTGGAATTTTCAGTGAATAGTAAAAATACAGTTTTGAGTTTCGGGTGTTTAATGACATCATTGATGGTGTAATCATTGTGTAATCAATTTGGTCGACTTGTGAATATTAATATATGATATTAAGTTTCCCAATTGGCCAATTACATGGGAAAATACCATGGTAAAGCCCATGGTTTTTCAAATACCACCGATGATGTGTCCCTTGGAAATTAATTAAATATTCCCTCACTTTTCATATAAATACCAAGCCATTCCCTCATTAATTTCCTTCCAAAATTATCCTCAATGAAGTTATAGTATTTTTACGTCACAAGGAGTCATCCCAAGGTTCCCTCAAGCTGCACAAGGTCTCAACCTTCAATCTTTTAAATTTACTCTTCAAGGTAACAAAACCTTTCACCCTCCTCTTTTAAGTCAGGACTTTCTTTATGTTATGTCTTCTAGTTTCCATTTTATTATATAGAGGTATGTTCCTATATATTATTATTATTGTACATTTTATGTCCAAATTATGAGATACCCTTTCTTCTCTAATCAATTTGTTTTCGTAATTTGTAAGTGATGCCGTTAGGCTGCCTAATTTTCATAAAAGAAATCACATGTTCTCCTTCCTTTCAAGTTTTCTTTTCATGTGGTATTTCATTCAAATGTCTACAATATGATATTATTTATTTTTATTCTTTACCTATACTATAAAATGATTCATTTTTTATGTGATACCCTTGTCCCCTCTCGTTTTAATATTTTTCTAATACTATGTTGTATAAAAGTTATGCTGTTGAAATTGCGTCTCAAAATTTCTCTCTCTTTCTCTAAATAAATTCTCTTGTTTTATTCATGTGAATACCCTAACCTATTTAGTTTTTATGGGTGTTCATAAATACAAAAAAAAATGATATATTTTATTATGTAATTGACATACATATAACCCTCACTCCCTTTCCATGTGTTATAAATGACATAATGGTCTTATTTTTAAGAACTTTTAAAACGTCACGATCTTGAAAGTGAAACCCATTTATTTTATTTTCTATGTGTTATTTATGAAATGTTTGATTATTATCTATGTATATCACATGAAAATAAAGATATATTAAGGGTTCACCTTGAAAGCACTTCCATGCATTGGGTAAATAATGTAATCTCTTGAGATGACAAATTTTACGATACCTTTGTGAATAACCTTGGTAATTTTTATGACACCTTAGGGATGAACCATGATGTTATGTTCAGGAATTTCTAAATTAAATGTTGTTTCCCCATATTCATGTTATGGTCCAATTTATTTTCATTATATTATTCCTCTTCTTCCATTGCTCATGTGTTTATGTTTTTCATCAAGTTCCTGTTGATATCACAGGTAAACTAGTTCCCTTGCTTTCCATATAAGGCCTTCTGCTCACCATTTCTTTGATGTATCTCTCCAGGTTATGAGATGTATTAATTTTACATAGGATTATATTTCAAAGAATAATTCCAAGGGTATTTAAAATTGTGTTTTATGTTTTCATGTTTTATAGTTCCTGTTGTCCAAGACACTAGTCTCTAAAGATTCTCTATTAGTGAAATGTAATGAAAAGTTATGAAATAAAAAGGTGGGATGCCATAGTTTGTATCAAAGGGAGGTTTAATTATTTATGGAAATTAGGTTATGAAAACATTAGTAAGAACCCTATAGAAAAGTTTAAATATAGGAATACTTCTGGGTATTTTGGTGAGTATTGAGTAAGTGGTTTATCGAGAAAATACATCCATGTCTGGATATGAGCGGGTAGAGGTGGCTCTAGATGAAAGAATAAAAATACTCATGGTAGAGGATTCTTTCCCAAGATGGATAAATGTTAATTGAATGGTTATATTTATGAGATAATTTTTATGATTTTTAGTTTTAGAAGAAATAGATAAAGTGGTAACATATTATATGTCGAATGGAGAGACTATTAATTCTTCTCAATAATTAGTTAAGATTAAAATAACTCCTGCATTAGAAATATTCCATTCATAAAAAAGTGTTCTAATAAAGAAAAATCAATCAATGAGGATAAATATATAATATCATTATTTGTTATGTTAACATCAATCATATCTAAAATATTATGAATCATATGTAAAAATTATTTAGCACATTAAACAGTTTTAAGGTATGAGTTGAAAGGTATTGTAGTTATTCCTTGAAGAGATTCTCTTTAGAAAATGAGGATAAATAGATAATTAAACAATTTTACCCTTTTATGGTGAAGAATGGTATTTAGTATGACTATAATACATCATATATTATACACCAAAATCGTATATCTTAGATTAATGATTTATGTATGATTTAGATGACTTCAACCATTTTGGTAGAATATGTTTTTCCTCATATCTTTTAGAGGAAATTGATTAGGATATTGGAAAACATTGAAAATAATTTATTTTAATATTTATATTCATATATTTATTATTGTGGGATATATTACAAAAATTCCAAATTCTTGAAGTATTTTTGGTTTTTCTCAGTACACATATCTTCAAAGTAAAGGTCACCCATCTGAGTAAGTTTATGGAAATATGTGTTAAAGGATGTTTCCATAGGTATATCCTCAATTATAGGGAATATAATTGATATAAAAATATATAAGGAATGTTTTTTTTGTGAAACTATTCCATTGATAATTTGGATATAGATTTTGATTTTCATCATCTTAGTTAAGGGATTAGTTCCCAAATTACTTATTCATGATGTTTTCAATAGGTTTACCACAACATTTCAATGTTCGAATACTAGTTTATGTGGTATAAGGGATGTATAACATAGATTTTGCGACATAGATGACAAGACTGTGGGTCCTGAAATTTCAATGGTTCATATTTATGTTGTTCATTAGCTGCTATATGATGATGGATATGGAACTATTTGTGCTAATGTTGGGAGAGTGGTGGAAGGATAAAAATAGGCCATGGCCTTGGTGGAAGCATGGTGATGTGCCCAGGTTGGGGCGGTGCATGACCTGGAAGCATGTGGGGTTGGATATCAGGTCATTGGGAATCTTCATAACATGGAACTTGGACCACTGATCATTGGACCATCACACCACATATGACCAACACGTTAGTGCCTATGGGACAAATATTAGGCCTTTGTTCCCTTGGGTCCATAAGAAATGTAATGTTTCCCCAAATACCTAGACAGAGATGGATTTACATTGTTAAAAAATGGTTTACTTCCACATATTTTTTAAAAGGAAATTTTGTTTATGTTACCAGTGTAATGGTGTTTGATAACTCAATTAATTGGTGATTATTGAAAATAATTTCATTTGAAATTGGCTGAATTGTTAATGAATTTATTCGCCCTCATGAAGGAAGTTCTAGTAATTTAGAAGATGAAATTGATGTACCTAAAGAGAATTTTGACTGAATATTGTATAATGATGAAGAATAATTTAGTTTATTCTATAGTAAGATGAGTAATTAGATTGAGGAACATGACATCAATTTCCATTTTTGGAAAATATATTCAAATAAGAATTACCATGAAGACAATATCACATAATTCATTGATTTCTCACATTCTATTAATGATTTTAAATCAATCATTGGACTATCAAGAGTTGATTCATGCATAGAATAAATAATTGAATCTTATTAATATGAAAAAAAAATATTATTTCTAGGATGATGAAAAATAATGTTATTATAAAAAATAGATGTGGAAAAAAATTGAATAATAATGAAGATGTGATGAGGAACATTGTTGGACTCCTCATGTATTAATCATGTTTTAATGATCACAAATCACATTACTATTTACAAATCTCAATAATAATGACAAATCTTATTCATGATCATAAATATCACATATCTTATCAATCATGTGTATTTAGGTTTCAAGTTATCGTATACTTTATAATGGTTAAGTTCAATTCATTTTATGCATATTACTGTTTAAGTCTGAATACAGTTGTCAGTCTAAGTACAAGACACTGTGAGCAAGACACAGACACCGTGAAACTTAAGTTTCAGACACAGTGATAATGAGACACTGTGACCACGAGACACCATGACACAGTAAGCCTGACACCATGAAGCAAGACACTAAGAACAGACATAGTTATCCAGACATTTTGTTTGTCTAAGTTCCCGAAACAGGTAGCCAAACATAGTCATCAAAGCACTGGAAGCCAGACACCATGACTAAGACACCGTGAGTGAGAAGCCATGACAAGGAAACACCGTGAAGGACATACCGTGAAGAATACACCGTGAAGGAGACACTGTGAAGGAAATACTATGAAGGAGACATCGTTTGCATAACTATTGTGACACCTTTTCTTAAACTATTTTGTCGTTTTACTATTTAACTTTTTAACGGTCATATTTGATGAATTTAATGCACTGACATAATTAATGTTTATTTGTAGACATAGTACAAGGTACGAGGCACAAAATACATGGAACCTTTCGGCTCAACCTCATGAATTTAATGATAAAGAGAAGTGTGCCCAAGAGGAAGAACACGTGAAAATACAGACAATACACGCGAGCACTGTACAAAGTAGAAAAGCAATCCTAAGAACGAAGAAGACATTGCAAGATATTCAAGAAAAGCTTTGTCCCATACATGCAATTCGACACCACTAAAGAACAAACGATGTATAGAACATCTTCACCTATGAAGAACACCAACATGAACCACGACACTCTGTTTTTCTCACAAAAACCATAGAAGGACTCGAAGATTCATCTGTCTCAATCCAAAGGAGTCTAGAGCTTCACTCATAACACATAGAGCATTCTAAACTCATCTCTATCTATTTAATCTCTATCGTGTTTCATTCTTTTACATTTTGATCAGTGTGTGATCTGTTTACACACACTGACTCCTGTGCTGAACTGGAGGATTTCAAAATCCTCACAACAAACTCTTTACCCTTGTTTACCCACGACAACTATGGACGAGGTCCCTGTGTGGCCTAGTTATTATATTATTTTCCCACGAATAACTTTGGTAGAGCTCTTAATAAATATATAGTCTATGTACTGTTGTTTACCCTGATCGAGGGTGTGGATCAAATTTATATATAAATTTGAGAGCATTAAGTCTCGTCTTTAGACTTAACTTCTTGGTTATATTTGCTGTGTATTCTTAGATTAAGTTTAAAGTATACTATATATTTTATATTCCACTACTAATTACTTTGAAATACAAATCTATTTTAAAGTTACTTTGATAGTTAATCTAGCGAGTATTTGTAACTATTGTAAATCAGTATATTAGTTTCAAAAGCTAATTGAATCTTCTGATTAAATTAAATGAGACCTAATCAATCTTTGATAACCTAATTGAACTTTTATAGTTTTACAAATTCAATGTAGTTTAACTTGTTTTAAAAATTGGGTATTTTAATAGAAATATTTTTAATAGAAGTTTTAATTGGAACTCAATTCACCCCCCCCCCCCCTCTTGAGCATCTACTCTAACCAACATTTGGTATTAAAGGGAGGATCATTTTTATTAAAGTATTTCAAAACATTCTGTTTTTCAACTGTGATTTTATTTATATCATAAAAATCTTAAATTTTTGTTAGTTCTAAATTTTATCTCTTTAAATATATTTTCTAAAATATAACTATGGATAATATACTAGAAGGTGCTACTACTAATATGCCAACTTTCTTCAAAGGTACAAACTATGCCCAATGGAAACATAATATAAAAATTTTCTTAGAGAGTATGGGGTTTGAAATTTGGACTGCTATAGAGACTCAATATTAGATTCCAGAAACTGAAAGAACTACTTGGGATGAACCTACTAAAACAGCTTACAATAATAATTGTAAAGCTATGAGTGCCATGTATTGTGCTCTAGGAGATGAAGAGTTTAATAGAATATCAGCTTTCAAAACTGCTTATGAAATATCAGATACTTCAGGTGTTTCTTATGAAGGAACAACCAATGTTAAAGAAATTATATTGAACACTTATACTCTTAAATATGATAATTTTAAAATGAAGACTGATGAACCTATTTCTGATATGTATCTCAGGTCCAATGAGATTTTCAACACTATGAGCTCCCTTGGAAAGGTTGTTCTCACAAAGGAACAAATTATGAGAATATTGAGATGTCTTCCAGACCGATGGAGAGGCACATCTGTTTCAATAAGAGAGTCATGTGACATTGGTGCTCTGCCTGTCAAAGAGCTAATTGGTAAGCTTATGATGTATGAGGAAGAACTCAAGGTGAATAAGAAAGAAGATGATGAACCTAAAAGGAATTCAGTGGCATTTAATTATACTTCCTCAAGGAGCAAGGAAAAAGAGAATGTTCACATACCTACTGAAAGCTCAACAAGTGAAAGTTCAGATTCTGATAGTGATGCTGAGATGGCTCAAATAGCCAGAAGATTTAAGAAATTCTATAGGAAGTTGAAATTCTTTATAAAATAAAACTACAGAGGTAAATATGACAATAAAGGTCATTGGAAAAAGGATTGGAAGAAAGATGATAAGAGTGATGAAGTTATCTTCTATGAATGAAAGAGAAAAGTTCGCATTAAAGCCGACTGTCCAAAATTGAATTTCAAGAAGAAAAATGACTATAAGGACATAAAGTATACGAAATCAATGAAATAAACTTGGAGTGCTTAAGAAGACACTTCAAGTGATTCGGATTCTACTAAGGATAAAGATTATCATAAAGCTAACATGTGTTTTATGACAAACACATCTGAGGTAACATTGGACCCTCCTGATTTAAATTCATACTATTCTTAAGTTGATTCTGATTCTGATTCTGAATCTGAAAAAATATCTAGTGAAGAATTATTTGAATATTTTAATACACTAGAAGAGACCTGTAATGAACTTAAAGACACGTACAAATCCTTAAATAAAAAACATGCTTTATCTAGCACTGTTAAATCTACCCTTCAGATTGAAAAGGAAAATAATGTTCAACTATTAAAAGAAAATATTGAACTGAAAATGTCTAATGAGAAACTGAGGAAGGACTTATAAAAGTTCACAAATGGAAAGAACAATATAACTAAAATTCTAGGTAAACAAGTGGAACTAAAGTATACTACTGGTTTGGGATACCAACCTGGATAGAGACAGTTTACCAAAAATATATTTATTCCTAAATCTGGATAAAACTCTACTAGTTCCAGTTCTAGAAATTCATATGCCTCAACTAGTTATTCACATTTTAATAGATCAAAAAAAGTTTTAATTTCAAAAATTAATTGATTCTGTAAATTATATGAGACCCATAAGACAAATTTGGGTACCCAAAGATTTTCTTGCTAACCTGTTTGGACCCAAGAAAATCTGGGTACCAAAATCATTCTCTGTCTAAACCTGTTTTATAGGAGACCTGTTTAAATATTTCCTATAGGAAAACATGGTACTTGGATAATGGATGTTCAAGGAACATTTCTAGAGATTACTCATGATTTTAAAAGCTTAATAAAGGTTGATGGAGGCTATGTCAACTTTGGTGATAATTCTAAAGGAAAGACCATCGTCCTAGGCCAAATTGGTAACACTAACTCAGTTTTAATTTTTAGAGTTTTATTTGTTGATGGATTGAAATACAACTTGTTAATCATTTCTAAGTTATGTGATTATGCCTTTAATGTTATGTTTGAAAACGATTCTTGTAATTTTTTTAATTCTAAAAATGTTTTAGTATTTTCTACCTTGATAAATGAAATTGTTTATGCAGTTGATTTAAATTCTTTAGCTAAGAAAAACATTACTTGATTAAATGCTTTTCATAAAGAGTCTTGGATTTGGCACAGAAGGTTAGGACACTGCAATATACATTCACTTAGTAAACTGACTAGGAAAAACTTAGTTAGAGACCTACCCAAACTTGAGTTTCCAAATAAAAAAGTTTGTAATCCCTGTCAAAAGGGAAAGAAATATAATGTTTCTTTTAAATAAAATAAGGAAGTGTCAACTTCTCAACCTTTCGAGTTGGTTCACATGGACTTGTTTAGACCTTCTAGAGTTTCTAGTTTAAATGGGAAGCACTATGTCTATGTCTTAGTAGATGACTTTTATATATATACTTGGGTATATTTCATAGCTCACAAAAGTGAAGCTTGTTCTTACTTTATTAAATACTCTAAGTCTGTAGAGAACCTTAGTGGACTTAAGATTAAGACCCTGAGAAGTGATCATGGCTGTGAGTTTGAAAATCATGAGTTTGAGTCTTATTGCTCACACAATGGTTATAGTCACAACTTTTCTGCCCCTAGAACACACCAACCTAATGGTGTATAGTAGAAAGAAAAAATATAACCCTTTAAGAAATTGCACGAACAATGCTTAATGAGTATGACCTGTCTATTTACTTTTGTGCTGAAGATGTGAATACAGCTTGTTATATCATAAATAGAGTCTTGATTAGACCTGTTCTTAAGAAGACCCCTTATGAGTTGTGGAACAATAGGAAACCTAATGTCAGTTACATTAGTGTCTTTGGTTTCAAAGTCTTTATTCTTAATACCAAGGATAATCTTGACAAGTTTTCCTCTAAAAGTGGTGAAGGAATCTTTTTTGGATATTCTATAACTAGCAAACCCTATATAGTGTTTAATAAGAAAACCAAATTTGTGGAAGAATTTGTTCATATCAAATTTTATGAAACTCATCCATATGAACTTAAGTCATATCTTGAAAATCTTGAATAAGATTTGTCTATTCTGAACCTTAATGAAAAAATCAATGAACCTGTTGTAAAGATAACCGGTTCTGGAAATATTTCAGAATCTGCTCCTAATGAATCCAAACCTTGAGAAGAACCTGAAATTTCTAGTCCTACCTTTACTAGATCAACTAGGATCTTAAAGAATCATCCTTTAGATGCTGTTGTTGGTAATCATGATAGTGGGACACAGACTAGAGCTTCTCTTAGAAATAAGGTTGAACATCAAGCCTTTTTGTCACAGCTTGAACCGAAAAACATTGATGATGCAATCAGTGATGAATTTTGGGGAATTACTATGGAAGAAGAACTTAATCAATTTGAACGAAAAAAAGTCTGGGAATTAGTGGAAAGACCTAAGGACACTTTCACCATAGGCACTAAATGGTTGTTTAGAAATAAGGTAGATGAAGCTGGAAATATAGTTAGAAATAAGGATACATTAGTTGCACAAGGATACAGTAAAGAAGAAGGAATTGACTATGAGGAGACTTTTTCTCCTGTAGCAATATTAGAAGCCATTAGAATTCTACTTGCTTATGCTGCACATCTGAATTTCAAATTGTATCAAATGGATGTCAAGAGTGCATTCTGAAATGGGTATATAGCTGAGGATGTTTTTGTTGAACAACCCCCGGGATTTAAAACCCCTCATTTTTAAAATCATATCTTCAAACTATTAAAATCTTTATATGGTTTAAAGCAAGATCCTAGAGCTTGGTATGATAGATTAAGTACTTTTCTTATTTCTAAAGGTTTTACAAAAGAAATATATTATCCTACCCTCTTTATAAAACGAATTCTAATGATGTTTTAGTTGTTCAAATT
Organism: Viscum album; assembly: GCA_963277665.1. Classification (NCBI taxonomy): domain Eukaryota; kingdom Viridiplantae; phylum Streptophyta; class Magnoliopsida; order Santalales; family Viscaceae; genus Viscum; species Viscum album. The sequence continues at coordinate 2,047,455,569 of OY728119.1, forward strand.
TATGTAGATGATATTATTTTGGGATCTTCAAAAAATTCATTATGTATTGATTTTTCTAAAATGCTGAAAAACAAATTTTAAATGAGTTTAATGGGTGAACTAAAATTCTTTCTTGGATTTCCAATCTTTCAAAATAATGATGGGATTGTTTCAACTCAAAGTAAATATACTAGAGATCTTTTAAAACATTTCAGATTGGATAGAACTAAATGTAGTGACACTCCCATGAGTACCACCTGTAAGATGGATCTTGATGAAGATGGAAAAATCTGTTGATCAAACCACTTATAGAGGAATGATTAGAAGTCTACTCTACTTAACTGCTACCCGTCCTAATATTATGTTTAGTGTGCGTATGTGTTCTCGTTTTCATGAAAACCCAAAAGAATCACATTTAAAAGCTGTAAAGTGAATTTTCAAATTCCTCGAGCATATATCCAATCTAGACTGTTCTATCCAAAAGAACAATCATTTGAACTTGTTAGTTATTATAATGCTGACTTTGCTGGCTATAAGTTATATAGAAAGAGCACCTCTAGAACATGTCACTTTTTAGGCAAGTCACTAGTGTCATGGTGTAGTAAGAAACAAAATTCTGTTGCATTATCTACTGCAGAAGATGAATATATAGCTGCTGGAAGTTGTTGTGCACAAATTTTGTAGATGAAACACACATTACTAGACTATGGATATCAATTCAGACATCTACCAACAAATTATGACAACACAAGTGATATTAACATTTCAAAAAATCTTGTTTCACATTCTAGGAAAAAACATATTGATGTAAGACATCACTTTTTGAGGGATCATTATCAAAAAGGTGATATCACTTTGGAATTCATTGGTACTGAATATCAAATTGCTGATATATTCACTAAACCATTAAATTCTGAGAGATTAGATTACATCATACATGATATTGGCATGGTCAATCACAAATAGATATGTTAATATTCTTACTGTTTAATATTTTTGCCATATTTTACTTTACTGTTTCATATTCATGGTATCTCGGTTATTGTATCATGTTTACGGTCTCACAGTTTGCACTTAGTGTTCACGGTCTGACACTTACTGTCTCACTGTGACTGAACAGTTTACTTACTGTCTCACTGTGACTATACAGACCATTCACTGTCTCACCGTGATGACAAATGATTGTCTCACTGTGACAACCATCCACTATCGCACTGTAACGAATATTCATGGTCTCACCATGAACCTTATTTATGCTTTTGTTTTAACCCGTATCGCGATAATATTTATTTTTACCTCTTTTTTACTTTCCCTCATTTTTATTTTCGTGACGTTTTATATTACCAAATGATAAAACATAAGGGTTTCACTCGATTCTTCACCCGAACTCTCTCCTACTCACTCTTTATGAACCCTCTCAACCTTGCAACCCTTCTATACTTCTATCTCACCCAAACCATAAGTGGGTGCCAAGGATTAAGTGTCCGTCTTCATCAACTCTTGAGAAGCGTAGCTCGAAGAACAAGAAAATAACACCGAAGCTTGCACTTGAAGGACCCCTGAATCCAAACCTTGTAAACTGCACTGTAGTTCTTTAAAAGGAAGTTTTCCCTAAGTGGTTGTTGTATAGAAAATCATTGGTTTTAAAAGTTTTGAGAGAGCAAGGATGGCTCGAATGATTCTCTAGAAAGGATAGTCCAATTTACCCGAGGTTGGTATCTCAGTTCTATTAGTTTGTACAATTTTTTATTGATGCTGGTGAAAGCTATGTTATGAAAAGTTGGGTCAATGGAAAAAAAATTTTTTCTCTTCAAGGTTATGGGTTGCATGCCCTTGGATTCCTCAAAAAGGAATTTGTGATGATTATCAAAGAGATCCCCCTCCTACAACCGATATCTTTGACCTGGAAAATGTTCTAGAAACCTTAACTGGAAATGGAACCAAGAGAAGGGACATAACTGTTGAACTGGATGGGGAGACAAGACTGTTGTTTAAGTTTTTTTAGAATTTGATTTGCCCAAGTAAAGGTGACTTTTCTGTATTGAAGTATCAGGATGTTTTTATGATTAATCGGATGAAGAATAGACACAAGACAAATTTGTGCAAGTATATCATTCACCATATGTGTGAATTGATTAAGGACACATCGAAATACACCTCTTTGTTTTATTCTAGGATGATCTCAACAATTCTTTTTGACAAAAGAGTAGTTGGACCAAATGAATAAGTTGTCATGGATTTTGAGTTTTTTTATATAAACCTATAATCAAGAGGATGAGGATCAATTGGAACCCCTGGAAGAAGGAGTGAGTTGAAGATAATGAAAAGATTTATGAGAAGTTCAATCCTGTTGATTATACAACAAGGCCAGAGGATATTACTGATCTTGGTTTGGAACCAGATGAAGTTGTTGAATATTCAGAAGTTGAAGAAGAAGAGGAAGAGGTAGCTGAAGTACATCATAAGAGAGTAGCTCCTATTGAGAATGAAAAGATTGTTGTCCTTGCTGTTATTCCAGCTGAAGTACCTCATAGAGAAGAGGTGTTGTTGAAAAAGAAAGGACTGTTGATCCTCTTCTTGATAAAGAACCTACTACCCCTAGAGATTTGTTTATACCAAAATCTGAGTAGAAATACATGACAGATCCTATAGTAGAAAAATTCCCTACAATGGAAGAAGGAAATCTAAGAGAACTTCCTACTGTGAAAGAAAAAACTCAAACAGAACTCCCTACTATCCAAGAAGCTATTTTGGAAGACCATCCAGAGGAACAATATACTCCTGAAATAATACCCTCTACTGAAGACAGGATGGAAAAATCCTTTCAATTGTCTAGGCAAGAAATGGATGAGAAAATTAGAATAGATCCTGTAGATCTAGATCAAGTACTTGATCCTCAAGTTCCTGAAATGGAAGCACATTTTGAGGGGGCGGAACCTCAAAATCTTGAGTCTAATAAAGCTGAGACTGGTGAAGCTGGGTCTGTTGAAGCATCTCAACCAACTGAGTCATACTCTCTATACACTCAGTATAAATTCCCTAGCTTCTATGATGGGACTGAATCTCAGCAAGTGACTGCAACTGTGATTGATCTTTCTTATCTATTCCAATTGAAGCCAGTCACACACCCTGAACCTGAACCTGAAACTAAACCTAAACTTCAACCAGACCCTGAACCTACCCATGTACCACTTCCCGCTCTTGCACCTTTACATGATCAACAATATTCAGTAAGCAGGGATGATCTGAAAGTGTTTGTAGATTCTATCTTAGCTAGAGTTGAGAAAATTATATCCTCTCAACCTCGTCTTGTGACACAACTAAGTCCGGAAGATACCTCACTGCTTTTGGAAAACATTTTTCTGCACGTTCAACCCAAGATGATCCATGAAATTCAAGAAGTAAGGGTTGAAAACATTTTTCTTAGTAATGAAGTTGCAACCCTGAAAGGTATTGTTGAAAACCTCCATACAGAACTACATTCCATATCAGAGCCTTCACCAGCTGCTACTTCTCCTGAACCTACTGTTTCCAACATTTCTCGAGATATTGTGTCCCCAATGCATCCCTACCTCCTATAATTTGATGAAAAGATTGGATAAAGGCACACAAAGATGTTGCAACAAATGAGAGAGCTTGTAGATAACTTGAATAACTTACATATGAATAAACTGGATGTCTTCAAAAGGTATTGAAACAACTCAAAGCTATGACCATAGCTGTCAAGGATTCTCATTCCTCTGGTCAAACCACTATTTCTTCTTTGTAAAGTTCTCTACTCAGATCCATAATCAAGGAAGAGATTCAGAATTCATTTAGTGGTTTTAATATGGCTTCGTTATATGATGTTGTTAAGAACAATGATAGAGTTCTTGACCTGGTTCAAATTCATTCCAAGATTTCCAATGATGCTTAGTAGGAGATCACTAAGAAAATAGATTTCTATCTCAACCGGATTTTCTCCAAAAATGATATGTCGAATAACTTTAAGTATCTTTTCAAGAATATGAGAATACCTCCTATGACTCAGGCTTTCAAAACTGAAGTTCAGAAACTCATTGAGTTTACCAGATTTTTGGACAAGTTCATGGAAAATAATGATGATTTTGAAAAGGAAATGCAGTATGGAGGAGAAATTATTACAGAATTCATCAATCTTTTGAAGCCTTACCTTCATGTATAGAGTACAATAGTAGTTGCTCCAAATGCTGCCCCTCTCAGACCTGGACTGCCTGCTTTAGCCTCAACTGTCATGTCAGTTAGCCAAGCTCTTACTCAGATCAGGCCAGTGATTCTTGATCAGCCCCAGCCTAGATCTTCTATAGCTCCCACCTTAGCTCCCTCAATCTTCGAAGGTTTACCTTTACCTTCTTTCTCTACCACTTCTATGCCTTCTTCCACAGTAGAAATAGCCCCTATGGATTCCTCCACTACTGCTGATAAAGGCAAAGAGAAGGACCACCCATGAAGAAGACCACTACCTACTATTCTTGAGGGGGATGTCATTACATTTTTGTATTTCTACTTTATTATGAACTATGAACCTTTTTAATGACATATGCACTGTTTTCCTTCTATTATTTCTACTTTTTGATAATCCCAAAAGGGGGAGAAAAAAATTTATATTTTATATTATAATATGTTATTCTATATGATATATTCTCTCTAGTTTCATCTCATTTATACTTTACCTATACATGATTTTTGATCATCAAAAAGGGGGAGATTGTTGGACTCCTCATGTATTTATCAGGTTTTAATGATCACAAATATCATTACTATTTACAAATATCAATAATAATTAAAAATATTATTCATGATCACAAATCCCACATATCTTATCAATCATTTATTTTTATGTTTCAAGTTATCTTATACTTTATAATGGTTAAGTTAAATTAATTTTATGCATGTTACTTTTTAAGTTTGAATACAGTTGTTTGTCTAAGTACAAGACACTGTGAGGAAGACACAGACACTGTGAAGCCTAAGTCTTAGACATAGTGACAATGAGACACTGTGACCATGAGACACTGTGACATAATAAGCCTAACACGGTGAAGCAAGACACTATGAACAGACACAGTTAGCCAGAAATTCTGTTTGTCTAAGTGCTAGACATAGTCAGCCAGACACAGTCATCAAAGCACCAGAAGCCAGACACCGTGACTCAGACACCATGAGTGAGACACCGTGACACAGAAACACCGTGAAGGACATACCATGAAGAATACACCATGAAGGAGACACCGTGAAGGATAAATCATGGAGGAGACACCATTTTCATAACTACTATGACACTGTTTCTTAAACTCTTTTGTCGTTTTACTATTTAACTTTTGAACGATCATATTTGACGACTTTAATGCACTGACATAATTAATGTTTCTTTGTAGACATAGTATGAGGTACGAGGTCCAAAATACATGTAACATGTCGGCTCAACCTCATGAATTTTAAGATAAAGATATGTGTGCCCAAGAAAAAGAACATGCGAAAATATAGACAATACACGCAAGCACTATACAAAGCAGAAAAGCAATCTGGAGAATGAAGAAGACATTTCAAGACCTTCAAGAAAATATTTGTCCCATACATGAAATCTGACACCACTGAAGAACACATGAAGTACAGAACATCTTCACTTGTGAAGAACACCAATCTGAACCACGACACTCTGTTTTTCTCACAAAAACCATAGAAGGACTCAAAGCTTCATCTGTCTCAATCCAAAGGAGTCCAGAGCTTCACTCATAACACCTCGAGCATTCTAAAATCATCTCTATCTGTTTAAGATCTATTGTGTTTCATTATTTTACATTTTGAGCAGTGTGTGCTCTGTTTACACAAACTAACTCCTGTGCTGAAATGGAGGATTTCAAAATCCTCACACCAAACTCTTTACCCTTGTTTACCCACAACAACTATGTAATAGGTCCCTGTGTGGCCTGGTCATTATATTATTTTCCCACGAATAACTGTGGTTGAGGTATTAGTACCTGGATAGTCTATGTACTATTGTTTACCCCAATCTAGGGTGTGGATAAAATTTATATATAAATTTGAGAGGATTAAGTCTCGACTTGAGACTGAACCTCTTGGTTATATCTGTTGTGCTTTCTTAGACTAAGTTTAAAGTATACTATATATTTTATATTCCACTTCTAATTACATTTAAATAAAAAAACTATTTTAAAGTTACTTTGATAGTTAATCTAGAAAGTTTTTGTAACTATTGTAAATCAGTAGATTAGTTTCAAAAGCTAATTTAATCTTCTGATTAAATTAACTGAGACCCAATCAATCTTTGAGAACCTAATTCAACTTTTACAGTTTTACAAATTCACTACAATTTAACTTTTTTTATAAGTTGTGGATTTTAATAGAAATACTTTTAATAGAAATTTTAATTGGAACTCAATTCACCCCCTCTTGAGTATCCACTCCGCCACATTTCAAGGATTTTATACCATGGATATTATTTTGTTGAAGTCATTGGATTTAATGAAAAAATTTAACCAGTTACTATGATTTAAGTTATTAAGATATTTTTTATGTAACTAATAAAATAAGATACAAGATATTCAAAATGGATATAAATTTAAATGTCCTCAATGCTGAACATGAAGAGAAAAATAACCTTGAGAAACATGATGGATTCTTACTTGGAGATTATAATTCATATTATTATTGGTTAATGAATTATTAATATGTGTTAAATCAGAATTTAGTAGAATGGTATTTTAATTCTAACTCATATTTAAAGATATAATATTTAACAAAATATATATTTTAAACCAACCTCTTCATTAAAGAAATAGTGGATGAATCTCTTATTATTACCATCTATGTTGATGATATTATACTTTTTATAATAAATATAGTACTTACTTGGAATTTTCAACTCATGTAATGTAAATATTTGAGATTTTGATGTGTATATAGATGATTAACTTATTATAATATAAAATTTATTCAACATATTATTATACTTTTCTTTCCCTAGAGAAATATTTGTGAGATTTATTACAACAAATTCAAGTAGATGATGAAAATAAAGATGATAAAAAAAATTTAGTGGAACCCAAAATTTCAAAGGATAATGTTGGGAAAGGGGTTTCATTAAAGAGAGTTTTTGGGAAATAATTGAGAGTATAATATACTTGATAGAGTCAAGATGAAATGCTAACTATAATTTTAACCAATTTAATAGATTTAAAAGTGTTCTAATGTGGTATCATCTATGTCCTAGCTCACTCCACTATTAAAAAATAAGTTCACTTCATGACCCCATACATGCTTCCCAACAAACCAGAGTTTGTCAACTTGTTGTGAGGGTATATGGTGTTACTACATGGAGACTATATCCTTATATATAAGGGAATAAAAAATTGAAATAACATGAAATTATTCATCAATATTTATGAAGAAATAAAAAAACAACACAAACCAAATCATTAGAATATGTAACCAATCAGCATGTAACAAATTATATAACTAAAATGGATTACAAATCAGGAATGAATCAACATGATCCCTTAAACATGGATCATATAAATTCAAGAAAAAAATAAATAATACCAAATTATGATCATCTAATTTTGAGTACCTAACAGGTCACATATACTTAATCCATCCATGTTATCTAGATGAAACATTTAATACTACACATCTTCACTACTAGTACCTGCAATCATGAGTTCTACTTTGTAACCCAAGTGACTGGGTCACTAGAGTAGTGTCTGAGTTAAATTTAATAGGCAATGACTAATGATGACCCAAAAATATTCAGTAAATAGAGTGTATATACAATGTGATATTAATAATATAAAAAATTAAGTTCTAAAGTGAAATAAATTATCGATATTGATCATCATGTTCTAAGGTGGCACCTAGGATTGACCATACCTTATTAGGAAAGTATAGAATGTATCTGGGCATAATTTACACAACCCATCGGGAACTATAACCTACCCTAAAACATGGTCAATCATAAACCAGGGGTAATTATATCCTTCCCTGGAACCTGAAGCATCATTACCCATAGGGAAATGTGTCCTCCCCTAGAAATAAAGTGTCATCACCTATGGGAAAACATTATATGCCTTGAAACCTAAAGTATCATCACATACGTGGAACCATATCCTACCATAGAACTAGAAGTATAATCTTGTTTGGGGAACAATATCTTGCCTTGAAACCCCATATAACATATATCTTGGGTCATCATACCAACTCGTAATAACATATAACATATATTGAGGGTATCATGACCTGAAAAATTTGGTATATCATATAACATAGTCACAAGGGTCAACAAAATTCCCAAAATTCACTCCCATTTACCATATAAGAAAGTAAATGGACAAATTATTTATTACATGACATGTATACTTGACGTTCACTATGTTATCCTCTAGGAATTTTACCTATATTGGGACACCTATGATGGGGCCACCCACTATGGTCCTCTAAGTCACATCATTTTGTAGACACTAAGATTGAGTTCCATCATCATATTTCCATATCAAGGATAATGAAATGTTTCTCATCTGAAAAAAATATTTTGAATATTATATACATATATCATGGTTTATTAGGCCATACTGGAAATCCACCACACACATTACAGTAACGTATAATAAGTAACAAACCCCACTCAAATAACTCAGAGATGATATCTCGATTATTACATTGGCATAAGATATAAGGAATCACTTCCCAAAAGACTGAATAGTTTATTAGTATTGGAAATTTTGATACTTAATTTAACATTAAATTATATTGGAAAATATATAAGAAGAAAAAGTTTTTACTTTGATAACACCATTATTCATTACAATATAAACCTCTATATCAATCCTGAAACACTTCCTGGTATCATTGGAAAAAAAATAAGAATGGGGTGATCTCATATACCCAATAAAGGTAATAATATAGAGAAAGATATCATTAATAAATATTCACAATCAATATGGAAATTGAACTAAAAAAACACATTCCATTTAATCAATAAAATGAGCATAATATGGATGAAATAAATAATAATCAAATAAATACATATAAATAATCACATGAGAATGAAACATATCCATGGATATTCTAACTAATTGAATAATAACAGAGAAATCAATAAGTAATATTATAATTAGGGAATTTATAATATCATACAACTAAAACATACCGTCAAGACCTTTCGGATGATAGTTTAAATATGTGTGTAGTGACCCATCATATTTGGGCAATGGATTTGTCTTATGAGACCTATCGATGCATTGAGGGACTATCTATAACTGGGCCCTACCCATCACATACTAATTCTAATGAATTCATTATATAAAATGGTTGAAAAATAATCAATATAAACATTTTTATTGACAAAACTAAGTTAAAAAATGTTAATAATTACCCTAATCAAATAAACATAATCATAAACTATCCAGAATAATATGGTTAATTGTAATAAAATTTTACATCCTAATCTGAACTGATCATAAACCATCAAAAGAAATAATAATGATGATATAAATACAATATATCCCCACTAAATAATAGGTGTAATGATATATTATTGTCATTTATGAATAGAATTACCATAAAATGTCATTAGAAACATTCTTGGGAAAAATAAACTCTTCCCTTCGATAACAATTTTTTTATAAAAACTTCATTTTTTTAAAAAATACTACTTTTTTAAATAGAATTTGAAATTCATAAAAGGATCATTAAAAAATTGAGTGTTTATGATGGAAAAAAATCCATTCTGGTCGTATATGTTAAAATAAGGATTCCTTTCACATTTTCGGTAAAAGATATAAAATCCTTGTTTTGAAAACGACATGATGATTTATTTGAATTTTTTTTGTAAAAAAATTAAAAGGGTAAAAATTTATTTAATAAATTATTTTAAAATTTTAATAACATTTATTAATACTATTTTTAAAAACATGGATTTTTATGAAAAATGGTTTTTCACTAAAGAGATAAATAAACTCCACTTTTCTTAAAAACACTTTCTCAATCATTTTAAGTACCAAAGAGCATGAAAATGGTAATAATACATAAAAACATATTGAATAAAAATATTAGAATAAAATATATTGATATTAAGATATAAATATCAAATAATTTTCCTAAAGGATACTTAAACAAAAACAATCTATAATAATGATGAGATTGTGAAATAAACCCTTACCATTTTCCTAACTTTTGAATCATAAACCTCATGAATGAAATAACATCAAATGAAACATTAAATAAAATGATGAGAAAAATTTCCATGATATATCATATAAAAAGTGGTAGTATATACACCAAATAATGGAATAAGTGGTGAATATGGCATTTGTCTCACGGAAGTAAAAGTGACGAAAGAAACCATTACCTTTGGTTGAACTTACATATTATATGTTCAAAACTTTTATATAATAAATATAGGATTATTAAAAATCTATTAAGAAACCATAATAATATAAATAATTCCTTATATTATTTATTATTAGTATTTTATCTCCCATTTATTAATAACTCTTTGTCAAAATCACTAATTCATGTGGTACTTTCTTCATTTTCGAGTATGTTTTAGTTTGGCAATTTTGATCCATTTAAGGTAATCATGGTTAAATAAAATAAAAAAATTTAAACGTAATATAAATATCATATATATATATATTCATTTTATATTTATTTAGTGTAATAAATAAAATCCTGAGATATAAAATGGATTACACTACTCATAGATATGGTCGACCGTACGTACACATGAATATTGTTTCCATTTTTCTCGATGGATGGAATGATAAAAAATATATTGATTGAATTTTATATAATAATTATTATTTTATATTTATAATTTATATTATTAAAATATAATCCTATTAAAATTGATATAAAAATAAAATGAAAAACATTTCATGTCGCTACATAGAGGTAGTAGTCCAATCCGACACATGAGAGACATTATTATTTTCCAAAAATTGGAAGGTTAGAAGTTTTATGAGTTATTATATTTAAAGAAGTATGGTATGACCTTAAATATAAAAAATATTCATTAACTTTATCCTTAATACCATTTATGTAAACCATAAGTAAAAAACAAATCAGATCGCTTCATGAGGCAGTAGTCCTCCATACACACAGGGGCTGTTATTTTATCCGCCACAGAATGGAAAGTAAAAAAGTTATATGTGATATAATATTTAAATAATTATAATAATTCCAAAAATATCATAGGTCAAATTACGTATATCTATCCTTGAATGGTGGTGTTGGAAAGTAATTACATCGGTTCGTGATGAGGTAGTCCGTTTTACACAAGATTGACAGTTTTGTTTCCCATTTAATGGAAGTACAGATGGGTCTTGGTTTTTATATTTGCATAATAAAATCTCATAACATTATAGATAAATGTTTTATTATATTTTCATAGTTGAATAATGTTTTATGTATGTGGATGAAGAAATAAAACAAATACAGAAATTTTAATATTCTACCTCTTCTTCAGAGAACATCTTTTGGTTTATACCTAAGACTTCATAAGAGGGATTCATAATAAAAATAAATAATTTAAGATTTTTTAAATTGGAATTAAGGATGGTTTTGGGATATTTTATCGACAAATAATGGTTCTGTAAGTATGAAGAGCGATTGAGAGGTGGAGGCCTTTTGTAACTGGGGGAGATGGTACACATGGAATTTTTAAAACGATAATGTGATACCCATGTTATTATCTTTATAGAAACATAGAAACATGTAATTATCTAACCATATATGTTATAATGCCAAAATATGACTATATAATGAGTTTTGTGCAAGTTGTTTTTCTATTTTTAACACTTATCCTTTAGTTTAACCCCCATTTAACCCATTGTTACCCTAACTGTGGAAATTATTTTTTACTTCATTCAATATTAAATATGGTAAAAAATTATGTTAAACTGATAATAAAATATAAATTAATAATATTAAAAATATGACATCGATTTTTAAAAATTAAATTCACCATATTGGAATAATTTAATTTAAAATTATACCACAGAAGTGATGAAAGAGTGGTTTCCTAATGAGAAAATTCTCATAAGTATAGAATGTTTTAATATGAAAATTCAACTTAAAATTAATTAAAATTAACTAAATTAGATAAATTTTAACATAATGAAATTAATTTTACTTTGAAACTAGTTTAAGATATAAATTAACTTTTCTAAATAATTTAATTGAAAATTTAGTTTCTAATAAAAATTTGTATAATTCACTAATCATAAAAAATTAGTCTTTCCAGAGAATTATAAAACATTAAACCTAAGATAATTTTGAAATGTTTATTGAAAAATATAATTTTATTTTATAAAATAAAGTTTATAAAAGTGGTATAAATCACTATTATGTTATGTGTGCAAAGGTTGATTAATATGCCTTTTAGAAAAATATAAATTTTTAGAAAATATTTATTTCTCTTTAAACTATTCTTATTTTATTTAAAATAAATAGATAACCATTTAATTTATTTCATTCATGTTTAAACCATATAATTATAATATTTTAGTTATTACTATTCATACACTTCATTTTAATAGCTATGTTGTAGTGCTCATGTTTTAATAATAATATTTTAATGGAGTATCATGTTTTGTTCAGACCCTATGTTATGTGCATTGAAATCTATGAAGGATATTAAATACATTTGAAATAAATATATCAAAAATTCATAGGGTGTAACATTGAATTCTAATATTAGTGTTTCATGCAATATATTCTATTAGATATGATGTTCCTCTTCAAAAATCTTTGGGTGTTACATTCTACCCCCTTAAATAAATTCCATCCTTGCAATTTAATCATGATCTTAATAATCAAGGGTTATACATTTTAACATAACCATATTTAAATACAATATCATGATATGGGTTAATAAAAAATCCTCTTGATAAGAGATAATGGGAAGTAAAGAGGTCATCTAGAATAATCACATAACTAAGATTCCAAGTATGAGAATATAGGTGGGAAGTGAAGATATGGAAATGGGAGAAATGTGTACTGACCATATAATGATGGAGTGTGATAGAGGTAATTGATAAAAATAAATTTAATGACTAAGATAATGTTAATAAACATAAGTCTCTAAATCTATGATGAGTTGTTTCACTATTTGATTCATCAGAAATGAAGGTACAACGATAAAAAAATTTCAATATCCTTTTCCTAAAGTTGTGGAATTCCTTTATAATCAATGTTGAGAACATATGAAAATGTACTTACATGATATATATATATTTCATAGGAAGTATATTATCCTTTTATTATTCTTCGACAAATTCACACTTATTGGATTTTGTCAAAAAATTGTTATCCAAAATGAATTTTTATGCCTGAAGAACATTTAATAGCCCCTTAGAATGACATTTCTTTACTCTAGTCTCTAGATATTTTAAAAAATAAAAATGGTTAGCACATGTTATAAAATAACACCAATTGTTAAACTTAATCCATTCTATATATAGTTATCCCAATGACTCATCCATAATATGTTTTCCCAAATTAAAATTTCAAAATATTTGAATGAAGGTTAAGAAATCAACAATATATTCCCAAGATAATATAAAGTAGAGCTTAATGTAAAATTAATAAAATATAAATAAGTTTATCATCATAAAACCATAATTAAAACATTAATTCTTCCTAAAATAAAAAATCACGATTTAAATATATTCTGTATATCAGTACTTATAGTAAACACCAACAATACTGACATATACCATTAAACCAATAACTAATTTCTAGGTCAGCAATATTATCCCATAAACAATATCATTATTATCTCAACATCAGAAAACATATTAAGTACTATAATCCCTTAATCATGTTTTTACAAAGAGTTTTAACTGGCCACTAAATCACCTTTCCTGGTCATCAGTACCATTCAATATACACTCTCAAATCCATTAAGAAATAGTAGTGTAGTACAATACTTATACATTTTATAAATCATATAACAATAATATAATTTATAAAATACTAATTTAATAAAAATATTGAATGAAAAAATAAGAACATTAATCATTCCTCCTCATTTTTGGTAATATCATAAGATTGACCATGATTCATTAGCTTCTTTTGCAGTATATTCCCTTGAAAGTTGGGGCATTCATTGGTGTAGTACCCCATATCCTTACAGTTGACTCAATGAACATTGGAAAAAAATTTCTTACCCTTTAAATAATGATAATTATGTCCTTTATATCAAAAAATGTATAAAACTCCAATTCCCTTCAAGCATGTAAAAGGTTGTTTCAATCACCAATTATCACGTGGGGAAAATCATTCTTTCCCTTCATCCATTTGTCTAATTTTTACTCTTCTATACTCTTATTATGTTTCACCCATTATAATACATATTACCTATAGAAATATTTATCTATTTTGATAGTGAAAGGTACTATATCCGTATATGATGAATGATTGGGTTCCCTTTGAAATATTGGCTTACGACCATCTAATAAATAATCATTCCTACTCTTTGGACTGTGTACATTGATATGGTTCTCATTATTTCCACTATTATACATTTATAAATAATTTCAAACACTATATTTTATCATAAAATTATTAAAAAGAATTTCTAATTACAAAACAAGTGAAACACATTACATAAAGTGAAATTTTATTCATGGTTTATCTCATAATCATAAACTTAGTTTGTTTGGGAAAATTTTCAAATCATAAAAATATTTTCAAAACCTTAATAATGGTTTGTAAAGAAAATTTTAATTATCCTAGGAATATAAAATGATATTTAAAAATGATGTGTCTAGTAAGTCCCATTATGGAGTACTAGGTATTACACTATTTAAGCCTAACATTCCATTTTTAGAGTTATTACACCTAGGTAAATCTATTCTAGAACTGTGTCAACTTATAATATCTATAAAGTGATCTATTTATAGGTAAAACACATTATAACTACCTTAAAAAATATTTATAATGATCTTATATACTTATACTGAATTTATATCATAGGGTTTGGTACCCTAAGATATGTTTTCATTATTCTAGTTCTAAAGGTTTATAACAAGATTCATATGATACCAACTGTAATAACCCTACAACCAGTAACCCGAAGTCGATGTGTAATTTATTATATTTTCATAAGATAAATGCAATCACACATGAAAGTAATTAATTTTTTATTTATCTTGGAAAAATAAATACATACTTGAAATTTAAATTAAAATTGTAAACACGAAATACATGATGTGTTTTTTTTTTGAGAAAACCATTATTCCTCATTGAGTATCCCTACATATTAGTTAAACAAACATCCTGGTATCATATGTAAAATAATACATAATAATGTGGTGATCCTAGAAAATTATTTAGGGTAAACATTAAGAGTATTGCATCATTAATAAATAGTAATAATCAATATATAAAGGTAAATAACAGAAACACATGGAATTTAACAAAAAACTAAGCATAGCATGGAAGAAATAAATTATGATAAAATAAAGATATATAAATAAGTAAATATGACTAAAAGTTGTCCTTGGATATTATAATTAATTTAATAAGAACATGGAAATCAAAAACTGATCTCATAATGATGGAATTCATAAAACATAACATCTAAAACAAACTATCAAAACCTCTCACAAGAAAATTTAAATCATTTGGTTGAAACTTTTCTAATTTGGCTAATTGATTTGTCTCATGAGAGAAATCAATGCATAAATGAGAGATATATAACATGGAACAAACTATCACTTATTGATTCTAATTAATTATTAATATTAAAGGGGAGAAACATAATTAACATAAAAATTTATATTAAAAATCTAAAAAATGACATGTTAATACTTACACCAATCAAATAAACATAATCAGAATCCATCCAGAATAATATGGTGAATGGTAATAAAATTGTACATACACATTCATATTTATCATAAACCATCCATAGATATAATAATTATTTTATCAATAAAAAATTTCCCTACTCTCCCATAAGTATAATAAAGGGATTATTTCATTGATAAATAGAAATACTATAAAACTTTCATTAAAATATTCTCTTGGTATGTAACATTTTTTCCATTGAAATTCACTTTTTAAAACAAAAAATTCATAAAATTTTTAAAAGTATTTTTTAAAATTGTATTTTAAAATTGTGAAAGGTTCATTAAATCATTTATTGGTCATAACAGTGAGAAATGTTTTTCCTAAAATAAATGTTAAAGGAAATATTCCTTTACAATTTTCAAGAAAAGCCAAACCAGACTTATTATTTTTAGAACATGATGATTCCATTAAAAAATTATTTTAAAAATTAAAAATGGGTAAAAATTACCTTAAAAAATCACTTTGGAATATTTAAAAATATATTTTAATTTTTTTTATGAAAATATATATTCTGATGAAAAAAGATTTTCTCCCAAATAGAGAAGTAATGTTATATTTTCTTAAAAACGTTTTCTCAATCATTTTCAGTACCAAAGAGTTTGAAAAAGTTACTATTTCTTGAAAACTTTCATGATTATCTATAAGAGAAGAAATTTTATTGATTCTAGGATATAAATATCATATAATTCCACCAAGGGAGACATAAAAAAAATAATTCCGAATAATGACGACATTGTGAAATAAACCCTAACTAGTTTGGTATCATTTGAATCCCAATATCGATTGAATAAATAATATAAAATAGAAAATTAAATACTATGATTATAAATAGTATCATGATATATTATATAAAAAGGTGATGTATATACACCACACAACGGAATAAGTGATGAATATGGTATATGTATCGGGGAAGAAAACGTGAGATGAGAAACCCTTACCTAATGTTAGACTTCATTTGTTTATGTATAAACCCCATGTATAATAAATAAAGTATTATTAAACATAAATAACAGAACCATAATAATATAACTCATTGTATATATGATATAATTGTATTCCATTATCACCCATTTACTAATAACTCTTTGTTAAAATCATTATTTCAGGTGATAATTTATTCTTTTTTCATGTATGTTTTTGTTCGGTAATTATGGTAAATTTACTTTTATCAAGGTTATATATTATAAATAAGTTTAAAAATGATATAAATATCTTATAATTTCATTATAAATGTATTTAATCTAATAATGTTATCGATAGAAATTTTATTACACTATTCATGGAGACGGTAGGCCGTACGTACGCCTAAACGCGGAATCCATTTTTCTCAATGGATAAAACGAAAGGAAAATAAATATTAATTCACTTTTATATAATCATTATTATATATATATAATTTATATTAATAAAATCCAACCTTATTTCTATCCATGTAAAAAAAAAGAAAATTGTTTCCTATTACTATGTAGAGGCGGTAGTCCACACATACACACAAGCGACATTATTGTTTTACAAATAATTGAAATGTAACATGTTAATTTTGACATTATATTTCCACAAGTGCACTTAGATCATAAATATAACAAATATTTATTAAATTTAACTATACTAACTTTCATGTAATGCATATGTGAAAAACAAATCACTTTGCTTTGTGAGGCGGTAGTCTTCTATATACACGAGTGACATTATTCTATCCCTCGTGGATCGGGATGTAAGGAAGTATATATGATATAATAATTCCATAATTATAACAATTTTAATAATTTTATTTTTTAAATCTATAATTACATCGTTCCTTGAATGGTGGTTATGGAAAACAAATTACATTAATTCGTGAGACAACAATCTATTGTACTCACAATCGACTGTTTTGATTCCCATTTGATGAAAGTGGTGATGTTTATAGGTTATTACATTAACATATAAAATATCATTATATATGAGATTCTATTTTTTATATTATCATAGCTCAATAAAGTTGTAAGTATGTGTAAGAATAAATAAAACAAATACACACATTTAAGAATTTTACCTCTTCATTTGAGATCCATATTTGGTCTATACCTAAAGCCATAATAGGAGGTATTAATAATATAAACAAGACCTCTAAGATGTGTTAAAGTAATTAATAAAGTGTATTTATTAATAAATTGTTGACAGAAATTATTTTTTATGTGTGAAGTGGGCATGATAGGGGTTGGCCTTTTATAAGTGGGAGAGTGGACACACCTGAAATTTTTGATAGGATAAAGTGATACCCATGTTTTTATCTTGATGAAATATTAAAATATTGGTCATTATAACACCATAGAGATGATTAAATATTTTCTAGATAATTTGTGTAATATAAGTTTAAATTTCATTTTATACTTATCATCTTAGTTTAACACCCCAATAGACATATTTTTACCTAAACCGTAGTAATTAATTTTTAATATTTTCACCATTCATTATAGTAAAAAAATTTATTGAAATTATTATATATTATATATCATTATGATTCCAAATATTGAATCCATTTTTCAATATTCAATTCAAATAAGTGCCCAAATCAAATTTTAAATTAAACTATAGAGTCTACAAAAGTACCTTTTTCAAAAGAGAAAATTCTCATAACTATAGAATAGTTTAATCATGAAATTTATTATAATGAGATATATTAGGTAAATTTTAATATAATTAAACTAATTTTACTTTAAAACCAATTATATATATAATTTAACTTTGTAAATAATTTAACCGAAATGGTAGTTTCAATAAATATTGGTATTTTTCACTATTCATGTAAAAAATAATCCTTTTGAAAATTCTAAAAAATTCACTCAAATATAATATTGACATGTAGATTTAAAAAATGTTCTTTATTTTTAAAATAAAATTTTAAAATGTGGTAAAATGGTCATGTTTAAATAATAATATTTTAATATTGTATCTCATTTTGTTCAAACCCAATGTTGTATTCATTGTATTCTATTGGAGTGAATGAATTTTTTTAAAAATAAATATATATTAATGTCTAGGTTTGTTACATTTTCTTCTATTCTTGGTGTTTTTTCCTGATATTATATCCAATTTTGTGTTCCTATTTTAAAATCGCAGGGTGTTATATAACATAATTCCCATCTCATTTCTTGGGTCAAGATAGTTGTGTCCTCCCTCCAAAATTACACACAAAACCTTCCTATAGAATCATAAATTAGATACCCATGAACACTAATGGTGTTACCAAAACTCACATTGTACACATATAAAATTTTCAAAAGCCTCTTATTCACATCATTGTTCTATATAGTCTGATCATAGGACAACCATTCCCGATTAACCACTCTATTATTAATAAAAAGGACTAAGAGTAGTTACTCATGGTCTAATAGGCTTTATATATTCATCCATAACCCCTAGGGACATTATATAATATAATATACATTTATAATCAACCCATTCTCTATTAGTGGTTATGGAATCTAACTATTATTTAAGGTTCCACTGAGACCCATGACACTTCCATCCTTTACAAGGTTCTATAAAAGAAACAATTCATTTTTAATTTAATCGTCGATTGAAAAAAAGTGGCAAGAACGGATATTAAATGGGTTCACAAAAGGAATATCTAAATGAGGAGATTATATACATGTATAGGAAATGATAGGACATTATAAAAGAATTTTATTTAAAACTAATATGATGGTTAAAAGTTAAAAGGATAAGCTTTTTGATAGATTGGAATGTAATTTTATATTGATGATCATGAAATGAAATGTCTTATTAGAATGTTTAGGTGATATATTCATTCTATGCTACTCATTCCCATGGTTCTCTATTTCAATTATTTATAAGAAATTTGGTATTTTCAAATCTATGTGGTGGATTTGGAAAGGGAAACTAGTTTCTACTAGCCAATTTATTTCGACTCAGGATGTGATCAATAAGAACCTAGACTATAGCCTTTTCATTGAGAGATAAATAATTTTTTGGTGTTATATAATTTCTCTGCTATATCATGTTTAATATTTTTTTTATAATCTATTTTTTTCTGAATATTGAATATATACTGATTCGAGAATTAAAACATATGATGGATGAGTACACTAAATAGAGTGAGAAAGTTAATAATGATGTTAAAATAAAAGTCCTTATTTCTAATAAATTAAATCATTCCCACAAAAATAAAATTCAGAACTGCATTTCATTCACATATTGTGATCTTCCAATGAAGTACCCTGGTGCACCCCTCTATATGGAGAAAATCTGAGACAACTATTTTAATGATCTATTTTAGATGATATATCACTATATAACTAATTGGAAGAGTAGGTTTTTTTAATTTATAGGTAGAATTAAGCTGATTTAAAGTGTCCTTTTACCTTTCCCATGCATTTCTTATCTATTATTAGGGTGAAAAAGAAAATTATAATGAAAATTTAAAAAGTAAAGAATTGTTTTCTCTGTGAATATAAAGAAAAAAGGAAAATTACAATTAGTAAGGCGGGATAAGTTGGCCAACCTATTTTAAGGGTTTATTAACATGAGGATCCTATAAGTCTCGATACATCGAATAAAAGTGGAACAAGCATGGGAGGTTTTTTTATACATTCTCTTTAGGAATACACCATTAATGAAAAATATTACTTTTTAAAACCACCATCTTGTCAAGGAGAGAAAAACTACCTCACTTGTGTTCCAAGTATTGATTTATACCATTTTTACCAGGGATCATCATTTTTTTGACAGTGGGATGAGGCAATATTTTTTTTAGAAGAATAACTAGCTCAGGGTTCATCTGATTTTCCTAGGATATTCAGCTATTGATATCTCTTTTCAATAAATTCTTACACATCCTAGTTTCATCAATTTTATAGTTGATAATGAGAATAAATATTATTTTCTAATCATCCAATTGATAGAATAATTATATTGGTGTATGTTTAGTTCAATAGGATTTGGTATCATTAGTGCAATGCAATTTTTGAAACTAATATATCCCATGAAAACTACTACTACTAGGGAAATGAAACTCTAGTGTAGTGTTATTTAACAAAATTAGAACATTTTAAAATAGAACATATATAAAAATTAAATCCACACAAACTGTGTGGTGTAGTGGAAGTGTATTATCCTAACATCAAAGTGATTTTTTTACTATAGTTAATAAGTAAATTATGTTCCATCTTTTACTTATTGGATTATGGGATCATTATAATTTATGGTTTCATGGAATATTCATCATATCTTCTTTATATTTCAATCCCCTCACACTCTTTTTTCAAGATGGAATCATGATTATATGAAATCTTTGGTCGAATGAAGGGTTCTAATAATTCTCATCACTATAGGTTGTTGGGTCATCTTGGAGTCCTGAAATTCATCATAAATTGATGAAACAATTATCTCATTTTATAGTTTAAATATTCTGGTTATGCCTTTTATGTGGGATTTTATTCAAATGATAAATTTTAAGGTATTAACTATGACCATATATAAGATTCTTCTTTACCCCTTTAATCAAGGGGATAACCCACAATGGTGAAAAAAAAGTCATTGTGTTTTTTTGGAGTCCTCCCAAATCTATCATAAAGTTGAATACTGACAGATCATGTGGTCATGGTTCTATTTAAGGGGTGTAATTATTAAATTTTTCTAGAAATCTATTTTTTTGACTTTCAATGCCTATTATGGCCTTGTAAAATAACTTATTATGGAGAATCAATCCATTTAAAAAGGGAACTATGAGAAAACTCTACAACCTTACTCTATATTCAGTTGAAACCAAGTATGTATTTGTGGAATAATTCTTAGTCGGGAATTCACTAGCTCAATAGTCGATTATATACTATTTCAAGAAATATAGTAGAATGATCATGTAATGTTTTAAGATGTTGTGTAATGGATATTAAGAAAATATAGCATTTAATACTCTCACTTCCATAAGAGACCCATTAGTACCTCTTGGAGGATTTTCTAATATTGGTTCCCTTCCCCTTGAGCCTATAATTATAGCTGTTAGTATCTTTTTATTCTCCATTATTTCCAACCCAATTGAATCTTGTTTTATCAGTTTTAACCCCTTAACTTTTTTTTCAAATCATTATTTAGTCACCTAAAAATATATATAAATATCAGGGAGACATTTAATGACCACATACTTCATTAAGATTCATTAACTTTATTCATTGCTCAACAAAAATCCCCAAAGCTCATCCAATATTACCTAACCATCAAAAATAAATATGTATCATTATCTCTACCAATAAAAAATTAATAAAATATAAAGATATTGAAATCCTCTCCACTATATATTGCATAATTAATTCCATTATTAATTCATAGGGAATAAAGAACGAATCACTCTCCATGAGATTTAATGAAACTAAATCCTCATGAAATGTTATGTGCACCACCCATAGAATACACCTAGTCCATTAAAATAAAAAATAAAAAATATCATCATTAAAACCAATGATCCATTTTACTAAAATCAATGGATAAATCTAAATCAATCAAGGAAGCACAATACCTTAATAAATACACCCAAAGCCTAATGTGGTCATCTTATTATAAACTAATTTAACATATCGAAAAAAACCTCTTCATATTTATTTGATTTTATGATGATATGTTGGAATCATTAATAAACTTAATTGTTTTTAAAATAAATTATAACTGAAAGAATGATGAGAAAAAGGAAGTTCACCTTCAAAAAACAACTTGAAATTGAATGGGGAGGAATATAGAGGAAAGAGGGGAGAAGGTAGGATATCTCCTTTTGTTAATCTAATAAAATGAGGGAGGGTAGGTTAAAACGAGATATATACAAGAGGGGTAAATGGATAAATTCACTTCATAATGAATCTAGATAGATAGAACTAATTTTCAACACTATTTTTTTTACCATAAAAAACCATGTAACTCGCACTGTTATAAAACTGTACATCTTTCATGGTTTGAGTAAATTGTTAACCTACCCATAAGAAAATAGTATTAGGTCACACAAATGTGTATGGTTTTCTTCATGGTTCTCCCTATACTCTAAGAAAACAATTCTTCATCATACAAAAGGTTTCTCGAATGGTTTCTCATTTTCTAAAAATCACCAGTACAATTTATTCTATAGTATAAGATTTTACATAAAGTATCCTCTAACCATTGAGTAACAATTTAACAGTGGAAACCCCTAAAAAGTATCAAAATCACTATAAAACATGTACATTTGATTTTATCCCACCATAGGACCTCCTTAAACATACATGCTACTAATATTTTGTGGCAATCCCACCTTTAACATGAGACTATTCCCAAGACTCAGTTATCAACATATTACTAGACTTTGAGAATTATATGTGGTACCAACATATATTGTTGGACAAAAATTTGATAATAAATCCATTTTTAAATGTTTAAAAATATATGGTAACCTAAAAAATTTAAATATCCAAGACTTATGAAAAAATCCAACAAAACCCTAATTTTTATATAAATAGAAAATGTGGTTCGAACCACAACTCATCCCAAGTTATTATAAATGGAGTCTATTTTCATAGAAATAAGGAAACTTCTATGATATATTAATGGTAACCAACGTTATATTTTGATTTATAATAAAAATAAAAATAAAATATTGACATTTTATTCAAACATTGATTTTTTGTTAGAATTTTTGATAATCGAATGTCCAAATTTATTGGTGTGTTCTTCTTGGGGAAAATATAAATATTATGTCCTATAAAGAAGAATAAAATTAATTTTATATAAAAAATTTAATATATTATTACTGGAAAATCAGTAATACAACTAATATGGTTAAATAAAAAACATAATGATTTATAGGTTAAAGTGAAGTTACCTTCATTTGTAACGACCTGAGACATGGGATACATTAAATTAATACTATATTTGATTTCTTGTTTCACACAAAAAAACTAATGAAACTCACGATTAAAAAAATCATGAAACATTAAAATTTCATGAATAAAACATTAATTACTATATAAATAATTAAGAATAATTTAAATTTATTATATGTTATTATTTTTCATTGATTAATATTTTGAAAGAATTCCTTTTGAAGGACCATTTAAAAATAGGTTATTGTATTTTACCTTCATAAATTAAATTTATTACATTTATGAGTTTATTATTTTTGATAATATTTATATTTATAAACTAATTTTTCAACATTTAATTATTTATAAATTTATATGAAATAATATTAAAGAGACATGTACTTTAAAATGATGTTTTTCCTATAAAAGTAGTTTTTCTTAATACATTGTTTTTATTTAAGAGTTAAATTTAATAACTAAATCATTTGAAATATGTTAATTAAATAATTTTTATGGATTCATAATTTTAATTTTTTTCGAATAGTTTTTTTAATATTTTTGAAATAATTTATTTTTAGTTGAATTATGAAAAATACAGGTTTTACTAAAATTGTGCCATGTTTTACTATATCAAGATGAATAACATAAAAAAATATATTTCATTCATTATAAATGTTTTATTTACGGAGTAAAAATAAAAATTTATCATTATTTTTGTGATTATAGAAAATATATCTTAATCATTTATTGACATATGTTATATTTTCCAATATAAGAAGATATATATTATCTTTTAATTAAATTTTATTTTACTAAAATTCTATATTATATTTCATTTAATCGAACATATAATTTATTTTTATTAAAGCTAACCAATTTATATGATGAAAATAAAATAATTTTATAATTTTATCCATCACATAAGGATTATTCTTAAAATACAATTTTTTTCTAAAAGTGGGGTCTTGCGCATCAATTACAACAATGTTTAAATAATTTTTTCTTACACATAAAATTTTATTTGATAAAATTGATTTCATATTTTTAATTATTTGGTAAAAATTATTTCGTAAGTTCCATTTTATTTATAGGCATTAAATGTAACTAAATTTGGTAAAAAATTAGTTCCCACGGTAAACTAATAATAGTAAAGAGAAAATTATCACAATAACGAACCTAAATACATGTTTAAAACATGTATTCAAATTAATAGTTTAGGGATTGTCATCCTTATACCATCAAATATTCTATTGAAGTCAATTTTTGAGTCTTTATGACCTATGAAACATTTTCTATCTTTACATTATTTGGAAATATTTACATAAATTTAATTCAAACTAATTTTAAAGGGTGACCCTTTCCACCCCTTTAAATGTAAAATATATATTATAATTTTTATTATTAATCGAAAATTTATTGCAAACCCTTTCCCCACTCATTCGACATGAAATGAAGACATTGTGTAACATCCCCATATTTTAAGATATATATTCTTTCAAATTAATTTAAATTCTTAGATATCTTGAGTTACATGAAATGTATAGCTCAAATTGAATTATAAACAAAACCAATTTTATCTTTTATTTGATGTGACATCAAGTTTCTTTGATAACTTGTGTGACAGGTAAGGCTGGGTCTTACCGAATAATAATATACTGTTGATATTATTATTTAATATGAAAATTATTTCAAGACATTATTTTGGAATGTGTGAATAATACTAACTATATTATTTTTACAAAATTTTATATTTTTTACCTTAATATAATATATTTTATAGAAATATGGTAAAATAAATCTATTTTTATGCTTAAAATTGTATTTTTTATAAAAAGAAATTTTGCACCCTTTTAATTGAAGACTTAGTTTAGAAATAAAATTTGAAACCATTAAAAATTTAATTTGAAAAAATAAAAATTCTTTTTTTAAAATATTGTTATCAAAATTTATTTTGGGTAAGGTTTTGGTATTTTTCTAAGAAGTTTTATTTTTTGATGAATATAGAAAACACTACATTTTAATTGAAAAAAGTTTTTTTCCAAATCTATTAATATAGTTAAGTTATATTTAAAATCAATTTTGAAGTATGATTAGTAAAATTAAATATAAATCATTCAAATATATGTGAATATATTCAATTTTATATTGTAATTGGATATAAAAACATTTCAATCTTTTGAAAATTTCTCCTTAAAAACCTACTGTCTTGAAATTTCAGCATGATTAAATATAAATTAATTTTATCCAATTATATGAATTGAATTTATAAGAAACAAATATAAATATTTTTAATTAGCTTTAATCTTTTATTCTAATATGATAAACTTGTTTTTTTAACCAAAATATTAGAGGAAGTAATTAAAGTTAATTATAGTGATTAAGGTAAAAACATGCCTACTTAAAGATTAAACATAGAATATATTGCGTATAAATGAAAAAAAACATGTTTAAAACCCATTTTAAGAACATATTTCAACCCTCACAATATTAGGATATATTTTTATGAGTTATTGGGATAATATTCCTGAAATTTATCTATATAATAAGCTTAGTAAGGAAAAATACAAAAAAGAAAATTTCCTTTCCTTTAAAACTTATAAAGCATTGGAGTAGGGAAGAAGCTACATAGGCTTGGTTATATATATTATTTTTTATTATTAATGAGTTATTTTTATCAAAATTTGTTTTCTTTAATTTTTATAGATGATATGATTACATTAAATTCGTAAGAGACACTAATGTATGAATTATATTGGAAATAGTTGAATAAAATAATTGATATTTTCTTAATTGATTTATAATTACCATAAATATTTCCTTCTTACAAGTTATTTTTAAATGTTAATAAATATCAAATATGGTTCATTAATGAACAAATTAATCTTTTATAATGAACATATTTAACTATAAATATTAAAAACCTTATAAGCACAGTTAGGGTTAAGTAAGTTTTTTGCGAGTTACATACATTTATGTTAAAAATAATTTAAAATACATATGAGAATTTGATTTTATAAATTAAGTGAAATATTTTATAATAATTGGTTCTAATGTTTCTAATAAATCGTTATTTAGTTTTTTAATGGACGAATTACATATATTAGAAAACATTCTACCAAATTGAAAACCTAAAATCAAAAAAATTAACAAAAATTAAAGACTAAAGAAAAATAAAAAAAAAGAGTTTATTTATGTGTGGTGTCAGTGTGTCTAAGAAATAATCCCCCTTTACTCCCATTTTTATCATTTTGAATATATATTAGTTAAGGGATACCCCCCAATATTTTTTACCTTTTTTTATTTACTATAATGTCACTCCCCCACCACTATAAAAATGCATTCACCCTCTCCCATTTCATAACTCCTATCTAGAAATATTTCTCATACAAACCATAAAAAATAATATTCCAAAATCCCTACACTCACCCTAGAGGTATAACTTTGGGTATAAATCAAACCAATAAGTCTTTTGGTGAAAATCGAAAGGGGTAACTCGAAGAAGAGGTGACTTTCATCAACATGCATTATTTTACTTTATTTCCTAATCCACTCCTTTAATATAACATTATACCATGATTATATAATGAAATAAATATATTAAATATAATTTTATCTTGTTATTTTAAGGTTTATAGCTACACCTATGCATAATTCCATCAAATGGGTAATGAAATTATTGTTCGTGTGTACGGAGAACTACCACCTCACGAAATGATGTTTTTTCCCTATACCTCTTATCAGGGATGAGAATTATTATGGACATAGTATTTTTATATGATATATATACTATTTATGCTGTAATTATGCTTTTTAATTTTTATATATCACGTAACTTCATGTATTACATTTTGTAAAAATATGAAAACATCATTTCTAGACATGGGGACTACCACCTCTTCAAAGTGATGTAATATGTTCACACATTACATGGAATCTATTAACGATGGTTTAAATAAAAATATGTGATAAAAATGAAATATATATGATATTGATGACATAAAAACCTTTCTGTAGATATAATATATCATTTTCTTTATTACCTATTCACACACTGAAAAAGGGATAATGTCGTTCATAGACGTGTGGATCGCCTTCTTTTCAAAGGGATGTTATTAATTTCACATCACAATAATTATAAATATAATTATATATGATTAAATAATATTGTATATATGACATAATTATCATTTTTTAAAAAGAAATATTTCATATATTCTTTCAATTTTTATCATTTAAAATTGATGACTTTACTCATGCTTACGTACAACCTACCATCTCTATGCTTGAAATGTTTTTTTCATTTTACATAACCATTTTTTGTGGTTGGTTGTAAAAGTATAAATGTTATATAAATATGACAATTATTTCACAATTATTATTCTTAATATTTTTATATAATGGCCTCCTTGACCATAGTCAACCAACCATAGTCGTTTTGACACATAAACTGAATATGGTCAAAGAACCCAACATATAATTAATTTTTTAAGTTATTATATAAAATATTTTAATAATTGAGATTTAATTAATTATGAAAATAAAAAAATTTATGAATAAATTTAGTTTCTAACATAAGTTCATTATTTATTTAGATAAATAAATATGTGGAAATTCAGACTCAAGGCAAGATATTTCATCTCAATCTTCTTTCATTGAGGCATTTCGTGATGATATGAACCTTAATTCTTTTTAAGGTGTATATACAGACCATTTGAAATTAGATATCCATATTTTATCTATTATTATGTTATTTAATGTTTTGTTAATGGTTAATATTTCATTGGTCTTATGATTTAATAATTCAAATTTGTATGCGACACTTTGAATGTTTAAATATTTAATATTCAAATAGTTTTATCCATGTTAATATTCTTGAAATTATTATATATATATATATATATATATATTTATATAATTATTATGAAGGTAATTTTAGGTCAATTTTTAATTTAATTTAAAGGTTTAAAAAAGGAATATATTTATGTGTCTTAAAATGAATTTTTTTAAAAATGACAAATGAAATTTCCTATTTTCAAAGTACGGTAATAATGAACTATTATAACATCATGAATTTTATATGATTTATATATTCCATTGGAAAATAACATGTTTTATTAAATGAAAATCCCTATTTCCTTTTATTTTTTTATATGGGTATTGAAAATTATTTTCCAAAGAAAAGGGCATTAGGGTATAGAAAATGGGGTTTGAAAAGAAAAGGGTATTTTTATATGAATGTGTTTTTATATAGATTTCAAAAAGTTTTTAATGGGTTTTATGATGAGTGATTTATAACATTGATATGGTATATGAGAATTATATGAAACAGGTTACCCCGATATAGTTTATATGAATATTTGAGCCCCGTTATAGCTCACTGGTGAGCCTAATATAGCTCATTTGAAGGGTTTAACCCCGTTACAGCTCGTGAGAAATGAATGATCTTGATATATCTTATATGAAGTGTTGAGACCCATTATAGTTAATAGGTGATCCCGACATATCTTATACTAAGTGTGATCCCCATTATAGATCTCCAAGGCATTAGGTAATCCTAAAGTAGAATGTCGGCCTTACGATTATTATAATTAAAAGGATTTTGAAGGGGTTTATGTATATAATCCTCTAAGTCAGAAAAATGGGTCTAATTATGATGGTTAGAGTATGTAACTCAAGAGGATGGGGGGTGGACTTTGTACCCAATAAAATTTCCCTTAAAAATAGTTTAAAATAGATTCCCCAATTAATGTAAAAATGACCCACTTAACCAAAATAACCGATGATTATAAATTTCAATATTTTAGAAGATTTTTCCAATGATTTATTAGGTATCTGGAAAATAATATAAACTATTAAATAGTTATATAAAATATATTTACCAAATTAAAATGTTAAAAAAACACAAATTAAGGTTAACTATAAAAGTATAAAATTTGTTTATAGTTTAAAACAATTTTCAGTTTTGAAGAATAGAATCAAAATGAATCAAAATAAATCATACAACATACTTTTGAATACAAGAGGTACAATATCAAGTTTATACTTAGTCCTCTACATTTAGTGATCACTCTCCACTAAGTATTTTATATAAATAAATAGTTTTATCAAAAACCTGGATCGAGTTTTACAAAAATATACAACACTCCAAACCACACAAGGCCACTTCCACCATTATTCGTGGGTGTAAAAAATATAACAGGCCACACATGACCTCTTCCATAGTTTCCATGATAAAAAGAGTTTAAAAAGAGTTAAAAAGATATCTATGTAGCTTCCAATTATATCAAGAAAAAGTATACTCTGAAATAAATATTTAAACACATACTTCTTTTAATGTAAAATATAATAATAAAATTGATAAATTAAATGTATAAAGGGATAGTGATACTTGTTTTGTGAGGTAGTAAATATCATTATTATATATTTTTATTGGCAGTGTACCTTGAGATAGTTTCTCATTAAAACTTCCGTAAAATAGAGTTTCATAAAATCTTTTTTTCATGACTGTAAGGAGACACTAGATGTGTATTGTTATTCAGAATCCTCTATCAAGTGTAGATGTGTAAGTTCATGAAATTATATATAACTCAGGTTTCATGTACAAAATTTATCATGTTCCTCTTTTAGCACTGAAACTGGGTGTATCAGTCTATTACACGTGAGAGTCTTCTTCTATTTTTATCATAAATATGCATGAGTATCCACGTGATCATCCAGATATTTATCATCTTTGTACTCAGGTCTTACATGTCCTTTAATACATTCTGTCAATCCATTAAGAAAAAATAATTACAATAACACTTGGAATTAAATTAAAGAAGTTAGATGTTTGAAATATTTAATTTTAAAAGATAAGTATGAGAAATAGTGGTGGTGAGTCCTAGAATGATGACAAGATTCTAGAGATGTGTCTTTATAATGATGTCTCTTTGTAGAAATGTCTCTGTATAGTGGTGATACTTTGGAATGGTTTCACAATGATAATTTTGACTTGTACTGGTAGTGTGACATTTTATACTTAGATAAAATTCTACACTAGTGGTGTCATAGCTGATGGTGTGTCATCCTTCTAGCAGTGACTCCTCTAATGGTTGGTCAAGCTGGTGGTGACTCAAACTATTCTAAATTTATAATTCCATAGCATGACATAGTTAACGATGTGTCATTCCATAATTTTCCAAATTTACACATTAGTGGTATGACCTCTTTAATGGAATCTCGTTATTTTTAAAAAATAGGCCTCAGTGGTGAATCATTACTAACGATGAGTCATAGGAAACTATGGACCTTCCTTGGTGGTGACTCACCTTGGTAGTGTCTTATGAACAATAGTGAGTCATCCTTAGGAAACATTTAATCACATATCTTAGATTATAATATGATTATAGAATACCTGAAACTAATTAATAATATAATAATCATGATAAATATGATTTTGTGATCATTAAAAAAAGAGTCCATTAATCTCCCCCTTTTGATCATCAAAAATTAGGGAATTAATGGTAAGATCGAAAAATATATCATGAAATATTATTCAAAAGAATCAAAGAAAAATCAAAACATAGTATATAGGTGGTATAAAAGAGAAAGAAAAAAAATCACTTGTAAATATAGAAATAAATTCTATACTAGAGTTATCCCCCTTTTGGGATTATCAAAAAAAGTATAATAAAATAAATAAGAAAAATCAAGAGAATAAAAGGATAATGGGAAGTTGTATTAAAAACTACTAAAGTTCAAATACAAAAAATTATAAATGAAAAAATTAACAAAAAAGAACAAAAATTCCAATCCAAAAAAATATATAGTTTTGGAAAATGGTTCCATCAATGCTTTACCTTTTTCCATAGCTTGGTTCTAGTCTGATGTAGAAGCAACGATGATAGAGGGGTCATCAAGAACATCATCTAGAGATGAATAAGTTTAAGGTAAGATTGTGGGTACACCTAGTATAGAGAGAGGTTCTATGGTAATGATGGGTATAACGTGTCTAAAAACTTCTACAGGAGATAAAACAAATGGATGGGAATAAATTGGGAGAGGAGCAAGGTGATCTCTAGTAACTTTGAACTGAAGAGAGAATTCAACATCAAATCCTGGAATTGTGTCTCAAAGAGACGTATGGAAAGTCATTGTTATAGCCTCATGATCAACACTAGAAATCCCATGAACATGAAGAAAAGGTTTCATAAGGTGGATGAAGTCTAGGATTATCTTCCCTCCTATTTCTATGACACTGAAAAATTCACCCTTCTTGCCCATAAATATTTGAAGCATTAGAGTAATCTTTTTTAACTATCTAACATTCTATTTAAATCTTGGGTAATAGGTGGAATCCCCAAATTATCAGCAAAAAACATGAAATTAGCATCCATTTCATGTGTGGTGTATGACCTTGAGAGATAATACATAATTTCCTTGGTTATAGTCTCCATGTATGATTTTAGGTCATGAGCATAAGATGTAACTAGTTTGAGAACATGATCAGTATTATTCCCATTCTACTTAAGGTCTCTTGAGGATGTGTAGGGGAATCACTTAAAGTACCAGCTACAATAGCTCTAAGATCTTCCCTTACCACATATATGGGCAAATCAACATTAATAATGGGTGGAGGAAGTGAAGTATAAATAAATAATATGGATGTGAGATTATCCACCCTTTCATGAAGGGTGTGCATAATAGATTTAAAAGTTGATTACATTCCTTCCATAGGGGATTTTAAGTATTTAATATCATTTTCCAACCTTATATTTTTAATCTATAACTCTTGAATATGATGAATCAATTTTGTTTAATACGATGAATCACCCACTCAATGATATATCTTTCATTTTTCAAAGTGATTAAAGACACTTGAAGAGGTCGTTTCCTTAGTTTCACATCAAACTCAGCTAACATCATTTTACAAGAAGATTCCAAGTTAAACATGGTGATTACATCAAGAGAAAATGTAGGGACATCAGGAGAATGTTCTATTAAAACCCCTCTCTAATAATCCATCAAATTTATTATAGGAAACCATAGATCCTTCAGTGTAACTTTATTCTTGAATGGAAGGTTCATCATTCTTTGTTAAAATTATAACCTTTCCAAATCATAAAACCCAATCCTTTGTTATGGGATCAACCCATATATCAGAAGGTTTTTCAATACACTCAAATACTAATTATGTAGTATCAGTAGTTACCACTAAAACTGGTATACCAATAGAAGTCTCAACTATACTATATTCAACAGAAGGTGAATCCTCTATATGATCATCTACTAACATATTTTCCAATGTAGCCATATCATTCAACTGATCATTAATTGGAGGATTATTTATCATCTGCTCAACCACATGCTACTCAACAAAAACAATAATCCCCATCGTCTAAAAAAGAAGCTAGATATGACTTTGTCTAATCCCTAGAAACAATTAAATTATAAACTTCATCAATAACCTTATGACTTCCATGATTTGGGTATTTCTCCCCCCCCCCCCCAACAAATGAATATCCATTATTATAGATATATCCCTTTCACCAACAAGACTCGGTCTCTCTTCTAATTTGGAAACAAAACCTTCAGGAGAAACAAATAGTTATTCAGGAGTCTCAATATCTTCTCTTATTATTTTCCCACTAGAACTATCAGGATCAGATCCTTGATCATAATCATTATCATCTTCATCTAATTAATCATCATGTTCACCCTTATAACTAGATCTACATTTATTCTATTATTCTCTAGAGACTTCAGTCTCTTCCTCATCAATTTTTACAAACTTTTATCTTTTAGGTCAAGTCTTAGGCAGGCTAGGAGCTCCATAAGTGACATTATGAGAACTAAGATAGATGCCTTGTTCACTACCAACTTCTAATGGATATTCCTATTCTGATTTTTTCACTAATAGAAGCTTCTTAATTATCATCAGAATACTCCCCTATCTTATCTAGTTTGAAACCAGGATCTATAGCATCTTTTTTCCATGAATGATGGTCTATAGGGTTGATGTCAAAATAGAGTTTTTTACTATTAGCTACCCACTTCTTTTTATAAGGGTTCTAAATGTTGTTATTCCTTGAAAAAAATCACTTTTGAGAAACAAAACCCTCCACCATATATCGATTACTTATCATTTTTCTCAACTAAAATTTTAGCTTTCAACATACCAGAAATCATCTATGGATAACTCAGAGAATTTGTTCTAGAGGTTGGATTGATCATTTATGATATATAAATAATGATATAAATAAAAAGGTTTATATTTTTTCCTCTTTTCATAAGATAAATCAGGTGAACATCTTGATATCTTAAAGTGAAAATTCCACATTTCCCTAGGCATAGAATTTGTTGGATGAATTTAAACAGTAGTTTGTACTCTCCATCAAACTCAAAAGGAATAAGTCTCCTCAAAGTTCTATCAAATATATAATCAATAAGTTCTTATTCATAAATGAATGTATCACCATCATCCAAGATGGTTCTTTGATATTAATTGAGAACACATTTATGGGGGAATTTCTAGCAATATTTCCACTATTTTGAAGAAAAGACAATTTTATGAGCTTCAAATCAGCTTCTTAGCTAGTACTCTTCATCTTCTTAAACACCAAACTCCATATATTGAGAAAATTCATACAAAAACAAAATAAAAATTGTATCTTATTTAAAGTAAACTAATCCGACCATCCTTGGTTCTGTAGCACTTTCTGTATAAATATATCCTTGAAAGCATCCATTCTTCTTCAAGTTCATTTATGTGTGGTACAACAAATTTTCCTAATTGGGGATTCACTTGTTCTACAACAAGGTAAGGACTATACTCCACTTTATATTTCATTGAAGGAAAAATATCATCTATTTAAGTCATATAATATTGATTCACTTTTTCTATATATATTAGCTTAGCATGATCAGACAAAGAAGGGAGGTATAAGGTTAATGATCGGGAGAGAAAAGAGGAGAAATAGAGATCGAGAGAAAAGCTTTTAGGAAATAAATGTGTTGGAAAAGGAAAAGTATTTTATTTATCATTTGGGATTTTTAGAGATCTAAAAATAAAAAAAATCAACAAAAAATTTAAAGGGAGTCATAAAAATAAAATAAACCATAATTTTCTTTAAAAAAACTTGATGTTTAATAATTTAGATGCAAATTTTTTTACAAAGGCATGAATACTAATGTTTTGATGTTTTCAATGGAAAGATAACTAAAATGGTGATACAATAAAAATGGTCAGATAACCAAAAAGGTGATACAACCACAATGGTGTGTCATACCCAATGGTTTATCAAACCCAATGGTGTGTCATTCCCAATATTGTGTCACACCAAATTGTGTTTCATACCCAACAGTGTGTCATACCCAAAAGCATGTCATCATAAAATTATAATTAATCATTATTAATCATACCAAACTCATTTTTGATGCAATTAATTATCTCAAAATTAAAATACTTTATAAATATATCATCCAACCGAGGTTCTGTAACAATGTATTAAAGAATGATATCACCTTTTTAAATGAAATCTCAAAAATTTATATCTTACATTAATATTTATTGTTCTATAATATGAAATTGGATTATTTGAAATTTTAATATCACTTTTATTGAAAAAAGTTATTGTGACATTTAGGAATTGATATCCATGGTTTTGTAAAGTGTGTTTTATCCACAACATATTTTCTCAACAGCTACCTACAACTATGTACTCAGCTTCAACCGTAGATAATGCAACAGATTTTCACTTTTTACTACAACAAAAAACTAGATACATTCTTAAAAATTTACATATTATAGAGGTCCTTTTTCTATATAACTTACATCCACCAAAATCAGTATCCGAATAACTGACTAAATCAAATTGTTGTCCTCTATTGTAAAACAATGCAAAAATGGTATTATATTTGAGGAATTTGATTTTTTTTATTGCAACCAAGTGTGGATCTTTTGGATTAGTTTTAAAGTGAGCACATATACACACACACTAAACATTATATCAGGATGGATAACAGTAATGTAATGAAAACATAGAATCATACCTATATAACTAGTTTTATCCACTAGTTTCCCAACATTATTAATACACAACATATAGGTGGTATACATATGAGTACCACTTCAATTAGTGTTATCCATGTTAAAACGTTTTAAAATATCCGTTTTATATTAAATTTTATTTAAAATAATTCCTTTTTTATGGTGAAAAATCTGAAAACCATGAAAGAATTTGAGTTATCCCATTAAAATTAGTTCAAATTCATTTTTCATCATTTTTGAAAACCAATAAATAGAGAATTTTTTAATGATCCAAAAATAATATCATCTATATAAATTTTTAACACAAAAATATCGTTTGAATTTTTTTTTAAAAATTATTGGATTAGCTATAACTTTTGAAAAAATTTTGAAATAAGAAATTTTCCGAACATATCATACCAATATCTAGGATCCTATTTTAGACCATGTAAGGCTTTTGTTAACTTGAAAACTTTATTTTTAAAATGGGGATTTTTAAAACTAGGGGGTTATTCCAAAAAAATATCCTCAATTATAAAAAAATCATGAATGTAACCTTGACATACATTTGATAAAGTTTGAAATCTAGACATGTTGCATGGGAAAGAATAATTCTGATAGATTCACATATGGATATTGGTGAAAGTGTTTTCTTATAGTCTTTTCCTTTTTATTGGCTATAATCACGCGAAACTAGTTCAAACTTTTTTTTACTATAGTTCCTGACTCATCTACTATGTTTCTAAACACCCATTTAGTGATTAAAATTATGGTATCATTGGGTATATCAATAATCTTCTGTAATTTTTTTCATTAAAGTTGATTTAATCCTTCTTGCATTTTCATGGACCAGAATTTATCATTAATTGATGTTCTTAGGTTCTAGCTGAGTCAATAATGCTGGGCATTTATCTTAATTTCTAGTAGAAGCTCTTTTCCATGTCCCTCTATCTAGATCTCCTACAACAACATCTAATGGGTGCACTTAAGGGTTCTAATAGCTTTAGAAAATTTTGGGCATGTCAGTTCAGGATTTCTTATAGGTTTAGGTTCCGTAATTTCTGGGAATTCTTCAGAATTAGAAGATTTTATAACTATTCCACAGTAGAATCATAAGGTTTATAATTTAAGTCCCTTGATTTTAAATAATCATTAATAATTTCTAAAGAAGTCTTAGGATCATGTGGATCTACCGCATCAAATTTGAAAATAACACATTCTCCATCAATTTTGGTTCTTTTATTAAACCTTATATAACATTTAGTGGAAGTTGAACTA
Source organism: Viscum album (assembly GCA_963277665.1). NCBI lineage: Eukaryota > Viridiplantae > Streptophyta > Magnoliopsida > Santalales > Viscaceae > Viscum > Viscum album. The sequence goes on from OY728119.1 coordinate 2,047,492,553, forward strand.
CCAGAGAAAATTCCTTCATCACTTTTAGAGGAAATTTTTTTAAAAAAATTCATTAGTGCTAAGAATAAATACCTTTCATTAAATTAATCTAAATTAATTAACTACATGATTCATATTATTCTAAATCTCGTAAGGTTTTTTCTTCAAAATTGGTCTGAAGAAAACACTATTTATGATGTAGGAAGTTGTATCCATAACCTCTTCTAAATGATATGTAGGTAAGTGATAATGATTTAACATGGTTCAGTATATAGCTTGAAGGGATCTATTCCTTATTTTATTAACTCTATTCGAAATATGGGTCATAAGATAAGATAACTTATGAGTGTATCCATTTTGTGAGAAAAATGTTTCAATGTCTTGCTTTTCAAACTCACAGGAATGGTCATTGTTTAGGGTCTTAATTCTATGTTTTCTTAATTTTTCTACCATTCTGGTATACTTTGTGAAATAAGGACATGATTAACCTTTGTGATCTATAAATAACACCTAAGTATACCTAGAAAAGAAATATAATACAATATAGAAAAATTAGTCTTATTTAGGCATGAATCTATAGATGGTCTATATAAATGCAAATGAAATAATTAAAGCGGTTGAGAAGTTGTCACTTATTTCTTTAATTTAAAAGAAACTTTGCACTGATTCCCTTTTTGATAGGGATTACAAAATTTATCATTTGGGAACTCTAGTTTTGGTAGATCCTTGAATAAACTATTCTGAGTAAGCTTCCTAAGTGAGTGAATGTTTCAATGGTATCATCTTCTATTACAAATACAAGATTCTTCCTAAAAGATAATTGAGTAGGAAACAATTTTAGTAATTAATGAATTAAGATCAACAACATAAAAATTATCACTACATAAATTAGATATAATTAAATAATTATTAAATTTATATAAATTGAAAGAATAATTCCCAATTTTAGAATAAAAACCACCATCACATACCAATGAAGTTCTAAGAAGGTTATAATTCAAACAATCAATAAATAATACATTCGAATTTAAAACAAATTATTGTTATCAATCTATCCAAGGTTGATGATATTTCCTTTTTAATTATAAAAAAATGTGACATGACCACCATCAAGAATAAATAGTCTCTTGAATTAAGAATAGTCTCATATCATATGTCTTGAAAATATCATGTCTAATAATCATAAACTTATATAGGAGGTCTTAAAACAATTTTCCTATAAAAAACTTTATACAAGGAATGACATTGGTACTCAGATCTATTTGGGTCTAGATATGTTTGTAATAAAATATTTAGGAACCCAATTTTTTTGATAGGTTTTCTATAAATATTCTAATGATGTTTTTATATAAAGTATTTGTTAGGTTATTTTGAAAAATATGTAGCAGAAAAACTTTCATTCTTTTAATGAGGTAAAAAAGTACTCATTATTACTCTCTTCAATCCATGTTGATATTCTATACCTGTAATATATTTATGTACAACTTTATTTCCTAAAATCTACAGGAGTGTTTCTCAACCATTAATTGTTTTTCTCTTGGAATTTATTTCGATTCATATTCAAAAGATTATGTTTATAATTATCTTTCAATAATTGAGAATTCCTTTAATTTTCAATAGACTGATCAAATTTTATGTTTGTAGATAAAGCATGATGTTTCTTAAGTAATTTATATTTTTCTTCAATCTCATTAAAAGTATCTTATGAAATATTAAAATATTAAATCATTTCTGTAACATCCTAGGTAAATAATGAATAAAACATTTTCATATTTATTAATATTTGTGAATTAAATATTAATTTTACTTTAAAGGGGTTTCTATGTTCGATAGCGTACCTAATACGCAACAAAGAGATTCTTTGAAATCTTACGTCGCATGCTAGTAATAAAATAATAGTATTTTAAATGGTAGTTAACACGTAGCCATTGTATTAGCAGGAATGAATATAAATAACTAAAAAATGATTATATATGTTTTTTAAATGCTTTTACATTTATCCAATAAAATATTAAGGCTTAAAATACGAAAAGAATTCAATTTTAGGCAATGATACTCTAATATTCACTAAAAGGTCGAACTATCCCCTTTTAATGGATAATCGTCATTAAATATAGTTTTGGTCACCCTTATACATTCTATTGGACCAAAAAAATTCTTCTCTAGAATCGGGACATCAAAATTTACTTTGTGTAAATTTTTGGTATTTTTTTGATAAAGCTCATTTTTTAATGAATAGTGAAAATGTTGTATTTTAATTCAAAACCTCTTTTTAATCTAATTTTTTATATGATTAGATTGTATTATTAATTTGTTTTAATGTGAAATTAGAATATATTTTTACCATTTAATCCAATAGTGTTTTTTGGAATTAATTTCACTTTGAAATTGGACTTAAACTAGTGTCAAACTTTTGATAAATATTGTTTCATAAAAACACGCTATTTGTCCTTACAGCGGGAATTAATTATTAAATTAATTAATGCAACTTATATGTTTTGAATTTTGTAAAATAGACATCATTTTTGAATTATGAATATCAAATATATCTTAGGGTGAAGTTTTGGTATTTTTCTAAAAAACATCAATTTTTGATGAATAGTGAAACCACTAAGTGGTACTTAAAAAAACTGATTTTTCATTTAAATGAAATTTTACCACCTCTGTGTTTTGAATTTCAAAAATCTGACATAAATGGTTGTCATTAGGAAGTAAATTTTTTTTCAATGGGATTAAAATAATTTTTTGGTGAATAGTAACTTTTAAGTTTATTAATCACGATTAGAGGTAATTAGTGTAGTTTAAGTTAAAAATAATGTTTTAATAATATGAAATGACCTTGACACATGTCCTACCCTTATTGGATGTGTCATGGCCGACCAAGACAATCCATGGGTCAACTTGGGGACCCCATGGAGCCACTTTGGTTGGAAAATGACATTAATAACTTTTTATTTAATGTTAAAATAAAAATGTCACAAACATGTGTTGTTTTACTAAAACAATTTTTAAATGGGGTTATACAAGTCATATTGTTGACTATAAATATCAATTGGAAATCTAAAAATATTTCCTACATCATGATAGTTTTTTTATAATTTTTTAGACATTAAATAAATTAAATTATTTATGACACCATGATGATGCAGCGATTATATCATTATTTAACGATTTAAATAAAATGAAAAGATAATGTAAAATATAAGACCTACACTTGTCAAAAACCTATTGGATGGGTGGATTTCGAACTCTTATCACCTTATCCTCTAAATATTTAATTTTGGGACCTTTAAAATCAGAAAATAATTTTATAATAAAGTAACCTTTTAAAACTTTCCAAGAGTGCCCCTCCTCTCCTATTATAAAAGGCCCCCACCTCTACCACCTTACCCACACCTCTCAAGCCTTTGTCTTGGCCAAACCCTGCCCATATATCTCTCCACATCCCTCTACTCATCCTTGAAGCCTCACTTTGGGCATAAGTCTTTCCAAGGAATCCTTTGAGTTCAAATCAAAAAGAGTTACCCGATTTAAAGGTAGTGTTTTCTTTTGTGTTTTTATGTTTTATTTTGCTTCTCCAACCCCCTAAACTCTTTTTATTAATTTCTTTTGTAAAAAAACCAGTATATTCAATATACTAGGATGTTTTTATGGAAAGGATTCTAGCTACACTTACACACACCTCCGTCTAATGGTTAAAGAACATATGGTTTCTGTGGTTGGCGATTTTCTGCCTCACGAAATGATGATTGTTCAATCTTCTTTTAACTCCTTTCATGGTGGAAATTAAGATGTCACTATATTTATATATGATATATATTATTTTTATGTTTTCCTTATGCTTCTGTATTTTTCATTTGTGGCATACCTTTATGGTTTCCATTGTAGGTAAACACGATAATTTCATTTTAGGAAGTGCGGACTACCGCCCCTTCAAAGTGATTGGATTCGTTAATGCCATACATGAGATGTATAAAGGATGGAGTTAGTGATATTATATATAATATTATACTGGAATTATAATATACCTTTATATCATTATGATTTCACTCCATTAATTGTGAAATAGAAATGAAAGTAGCGTTCATGCATACGTACGGCTTACCGTCTCCATGAATGGTGCATTTCATTTCTTACAACTAAATGTTATATACTATTGTAAATACATGTATATTTTGGATATATGTGATATATATGATATCCAAATCAGGAATATCATTCTTTATATAATTAACCATTGACCACATGAACAACATGTAATTGTAAGAAGTCCACTTTCGACTTAAGAACCAAATATCGACAAAACAAACATTTTTTTAACTTAAATTATTACATAATGTTTATAACATGGTAATAAGTGATATAAAAGGAATAATAAGCTTTAAAAAGGTTCTTAAGCAAGTAGAAATTAACTTTAGTTTATTATTCAGGAGATTAAAGAGCAATCGAGTCACGTCAGACACGAGGTAAGGGACTTTGTCTCAATCTCCTTTCATTGAGGCATATTTTGTTTTATACACAACTTTATTTTATACGGTGTATACACCCCTTTTACTTTTAATTTTATTCAAAAAGAATCTTTTTATACGAAGCGTTTTACTAAAAGACAAAAATGAATGTTTCTTTTAACGTACGCGGTGACAACGACCTTTTCCGCCGCCGCGAGTATTATTTGGTCTTTTCCTTCCTCAACAAGCCTTAATGTTTTTAAAATGGAATAAATACCATATACTATTTTATGTATTTTGGTAGTGAAAATGGTTTTTATAATGGATTTGTTATGTCAATATATTTAAGTGACATATTGTGATCAAAGTGTGGAAATTTTATCTTTCCATTATATTTGTTTTATGTCTTATGATTTTAAAATGGTACTTGGGACATTTAACGAGTGGTTACGTGATAAACCATATGATGGGTGGTGTCGTGAATACCAAGACGGGTGATTACGTTATAACCTCCAATGCATTGGGTATGGAAGTTGTCCGTATGGCTATTCCATTAAGTGATATGTGTGGAAGTCAACCGTATGGTTATTCCATTTAAGTATGTTTATTTCCCAAGTTACCTTTATATGTTATGTGTTCTTTATATGGGTTTTATGGTAATCTTTTGGTTACAAAAAGGGTAAGTAATGATCTTTTATTCATTGAAGAGTTTTTACTACTTCATAATGGTGAAAAGTATTACTTTGATAAAGTATATATGGTTTACTTATTGTTATGAAAAACTAACAGTTTTCAATCTCTGTGTATCCCTCACTGAGTTTTTTATGATCACCCCAAGTTTTTGAAATGTTTTTCATAGGACTTAATGTGGAATAGGGTCAAGGATGGGATCAAGGAATAGTCATGCTATCTAAAACATGGAACTAAACATGTTTCTTTTTAAGATTTTTTATTTTATGGAAACTTAGTAGAGGTGTCTACTTTTAATCTTTTGAGATGTAATAGTTATGTCCTAATTCTCTAAAACTCTAAACCTGAAAAGATCCTCAATGTGAATTATTCATTTAATTCAATATTAAGTAAGGTTTAAGGCCGGGGCCTTATAGTTGGTATCAAAGGTCGGTTTAGAAAAATTTAGGAGTTTGAAAATTGTTAAATTATAAATTAATTTATGGTATGATTGAAATGATATAGCATTTAAAGATTACCATGTTCCTGTGCCTATGATATTTCTGTGTTCAGAATGGTTTTCCGTAGAGGAAACAAAGCAGCTATGTTGGGATGACATCAGGAGGAAGACAACCTTCCAAATCAGCAACCTGAGATGGTCGGAATCGGAACTGAATAGTTTGTTGCAATGATGGAACAATTGACTCAGGCTATAAATGGTGGTGGTATCCATGCACGAGATCAGCCAGATCAACCGCAGAGGAACATGTCAGTGGTGGAACGTTTCATGAGGTAACATCCCCCATCATTCAGAGGATCATTGTACCCCGTGCTAGCTGAAGGGGGGATTAAAGCACCGGAGAAGATTTTTGATGTCATGGGGTGTTCAGAACATCAAAAGGTTAGTCTTGTTGTTTACCGTTTTGAAGGTGAAGCTGATCAGTGGTGGTCGATGGTGAAAAATATCAGGGATAGTGATGAGATTGATGATCTTCACTGGGACGAATTCAAAGGTATGTTTCTTGAGAAATACTTTCCTAAGGTGGTTCATCTTAGGATGGAAAAACAATTCCTAGAATTGAGGCAGGATGATGACTCAGTGGCTGCTTATGAAGCAAAGTTCACTCGACTGGCAAGGTATGCTCCAGATTTCATACGAGATCTTGATAGTAAAATCAACCGTTTTTTCTCAGGGTTAAAGCCAAAGTATTGAAGGTCTTTAGCTTCTCGTGAGTTCAAAATTTATGAAAAACTTGTTCGATGTGTGGAGAAGGTGGAAATGGAGTATTCCGATGATCAGGAGTTCGTTAACAAACAACAGAATAAGAGGTCTAGTTGCCAGGCAAAGGGGAAGAATTAATCAAAGAAACAAGAAGGTAAGAAAAACAAATATCCATCCTGTGAGAAGTGTGGTAAACTGCATCCTGGAGAATGTTTATCCAAATCTGGAAAGTGCTTTCGGTGTGGTAAGTCTGGTCATATTCCTCGTAACTGTACAGAAGATGAACATGCAGGCAATGAAAAGCCAATGGTAGGATGTTTTAAGTGTAATGAAATGGGTCATTATCCAAATGAGTGTCTAACGAAGAACTCAACTGAGGGAAAGCAGTCAGACTACAAGCAGAAAGGGGTGGTGAAATCCTTTTCAACTACTTCAGCAAATGTTGAGCCATCGAATGAAGTAGTATCAGGTACACTTTTTGTTTTTTCAGATTATGCCAATGTGTTTTTTGATTCATGGTCTACACATTCTTTCATTTCTGAGAATTTTTCTAGTAAATTGGAAATTCCATATCAAGATATGAATCCTGAACTTATGGTAAAAACACCTGGAGGGAACGTTGAGACAAAAAGAAATTATAAGAACCTTCCTATCCTTGTGTGCAGAAAGAATCTACCAGCAAACCTTATTGTTTTTCCTCTAGTAGAGTTTGATGTTATTTTGGGCATGGATTGGCTTTCTGTTTATCATGCAAAGATTGACTGCAGAGCTAAAATGGTTTCTTTTCAGAAAGATTTTCAGTTTGTGTACAAGAATGAAACCTTGATTTTGATAACATATCAAGAAGTTGAGAAACTATTAAAAGATGGAAATGAATGTTACCTTGCACAAGTTGTTGAAAATAAAGGAACTGTTCAGATTAATGATGTGCTAGTGGTAAATGAGTATCTTGATGTTTTTCCTGATGAGTTGTCTGATATTATTCATGATCAAGAAGTTGAATTTACTGTTGACTTAGTTCCTGATTCTATGCCACTTTCAAAACCCCATTATCGAATGGCTCTAGTTGAACTTTTAGAGTTAAAGAAGCAGTTTAAGGAGTTATTAGATAAAGGTTTCATTCAACCTAGAACATCACCATGGGGTGCTCCTGTCTTGTTTGTTAAAAAGAAAGATGGTTCAATGAGACTTTGCATTGAATATAGAGCCTTGAATAACATTACTGTTAAGAACAAGTATCCTTTGCCTCATATCGATGATTTGTTTGATCAGCTCCAGGGAGCTCAGTATTTTTTCGAAGATTGACTTGAGGTCGGGGTACCATCAGTTGAAAGTAAAAGAAGCAGACGTTCCGAAAAATGTGTTCCTTACTAGATATGGACATTATGAATTTTTATTTATGCCTTTTGGGTTAGCCAATGCACCTTCTGTATTCATGGACTTTATGAATTGAATTTTCCATGAGTTCTTGGATAAGTTTGTGGTTGTTTTCATTGATGATATTTTGGTGTTTTCTAAAAGTAAAGAGGAGCATGAAAATCATTTAAGGGTTATGTTGCAATCCTAAAAAAGAAAACAAACTGTAAGGAAAATTCAGCAAGTGTGAGTTTTGGTTACAACAAATTTCTTTCCTTGGTCACATTGTTTCAAAGAATGGCATAACTGTTGATCTTACTAAAACAAAAGTTGTTGAAGAATGGCCAAGACCCACAAATGTAACCGAGATCCTTATTTTCCTTGGTTTGGCAGGTTAATACCGAAGGTTTGTAGAAAATATTTCATGGTTATCTAGTCCAATGACTAAGCTAACTCGGAAGGGTGTTAAGTTTATCTCGACAAAAGAATGTGATGATTGTTTTCAAGAGTTGAAAAGAATATTGGTGAATGCTATAGTTTTGGAACTTTCTTCCAGGAATGGTGAGTTTGTTATCTACAGTGATGCTTCATTGAAAGGGCTTGGTTGCGTCCTAATGCAAAATGATCAGGTAATTGCTTATGCTTCACGTCAGTTGAAAACTCATGAGGTAAATTACCCTACACATGATTTGGAATTAGCTGCTGTTGTTTTTGATTTAAAAATTTGGAGGCATCATTTGTATAGAGTAAAGTGTGAAATATATACTGATCACAAAAGTTTAAAGTATATATATTCAGTCAGAAAGAATTGAACATGAGATAGAGGATATGGATGGAATTAATCAAGTATTATGATTGTACAATTCATTACCATCTGGGAAAATCAAATAAAGTGCCTGATGCTTTGAGTCGAAAAAGTAATGCTTTATTAACCATGCTACGTTTGGAATGAGATCCTTTGGTTTTTGATTTGATGAACTTTGGAATAGAATTTATTAGTGCAGGAAGTTCTTATTTTTTGTTTCAGGTGTCAGTGAGATCATCCCTATCAGATAGAATTAAGCAAGCGCAGAAGAAAGGCAGTGGGTTGCAGAAAAAGGTAGAACTGGTTCAGAAGGTTAAGTTTCCTGAATTTAATATTGATAATGATTGTGTTTTGAGGTTTGGGAAGAGATTATGTGTGTCTGGTGATTCACAGTTGAAGAATGAGTTTTTATGTGAGGCTCATAGTTCCCCGTTTTCAGTTCATCCTGGCAGTACTATTATGTATAGAGACCTGCGGGAGTATTACTGGTGGGATGGAATGAAAAGGGATATTGCTGATTTTACTATAAAGTGTTTGACTTGTCAGTAGGTTAATGCAGAGGGGAAGTTACCAAAAGGGATGCTTCAGACTTTACTAGTGCCAGATTGGAAATGGGAAAATGTATCCATGGAATTTGTTGTGGGATTACTGAGGACATCTTGAGGTAATAATGAAATCTCGGTTATTTTTGATCGCTTGACTAAATATGCTCATTTCCTTCCTGTTCGAGATACATTCTCTCTAGATCAAATTTCTCGATTGTATCTTAAAGAGTTATTCTGGTTGCATAGAGTTTCCCTATCCATTGTATCTGATCGTGATCCCAGGTTTACTTCTAACTTTTAGAAGGGCCTTCAGAAGTCGTTGGGTACTGAATTAAATTTTAGTACATCTTTTCATCCTCAATAAGATGGGCAGTCAGAACGAACAATTCACACTTTGGAGGATATGCTACGTGCTTGTTCGATATATTATTAAGGAAGTTGGGACCAATATCTTTCTTTGATTGTGTTTTCATATAATAAAAGTTTTCATTCCAGTATACAGATGGCTCCGTTTGAAGCATTATATAGGAAGTTGTGTCGAACTCCGGCTTTTTGCGATGAAGTAGATGAAAGGAAGCTGATTGGACCAGAATTGGTAGAAGAGATGGCAGAAAAAGTTCAGTTGATTCAGAAACACATGAGAACAACTCAGAGCAGATAGAAAAGTTATGCTGATTACTAGAGGAAGTATCTATCTTTCTAGGTGGGTGATCATGTTTTTCTCAAAGTTTCACCATGGAAAAGTGTGATGCGATTTGGTAAGAAAGGAAAGCTGAGTCCAAGGTTCATTGGACCATATAAAATTCTGGAGAAAGTTGGATCATTTGCTTACCGAGTGGCTTTACCTCCGAGTTTATCTCAGGTACACAATGTTTTACATGTTTCGATGTTGATAAAGTATATGCCAGATCCATCTCATGTTTTGAGCCCAGAGGTAGTTCAGTTGGAAGAGAATCTCTCTTATAAAGAACAACCAGTCCAAATTCTTGACCATAGAGAGCAAGTGTTGCGTAATAAGATAATTCACCAGGTAAAGGTATTTTGGAAAAACCATATGGTTGAAGAGGCAACATGAGAATCTGAAAATTCTATGAGGGATAAATACCCCCACTTATTTTGATAAGTGAATAAAATTGCGAGGACGCAATTCCCAAAAGGGGGGAAGGATGTAACATCCCAGGTAAATAAAGAATAAAACAATTTCATATTTATTAATATTTTCGAATTAAATAGTAATTTTACTTTAAAGGGGTTTCTATGTTCAATAGCTTACCTGATACGCAACAAAGAGATTCTTTGAAACCTTATGTTGCACACTAGTAATAAAATAATATTATTTTAAATGGTAGTTAACACGTAGCCGTCGTATTGGCGGGAATGAATAGAAATAACTAAAATATGATTATATATTTTTGTTAAATGTTTTTACATTTATCCAATAAAATATTAAGGCTTAAATACGAAAATAAGTCAATTTTAGGCATTGATACTCTAATATTCACTAAAAGGTCGAACTATCCCCTTTTGATGGAGAACCGTCATTAAATATAGTTTTGTTCACCCTTATACATTCCATTGGACCAAACAAAATTCTTCTTTAGAATCGGGACATCAAAATTTACTTTGTGTAAATTTTTGGCATTTTTCCGAAAAAGCTCATTTTTAATGAATAGTGAAATTTTTTGTATTTTAATTCAAAACCTCTTTTTAATCTAATTTGTTTATATGATTAGATTATATTTTGAATTGGTTTTAAAGTTAAATTAGAATATATTTTTACCAATTAATCCAATAGTTGTCGTTGGAATTACTTTCACTTTGAGATTGGACTTAAACTAGTGTCAATCTTTTAATATATATTGTTTCATAAAAACACGCTCTTTGTCCTGACAGGGGGAATTAATTATTAAATTAATTAATGCAACTTATATGTTTTTAATTTTTTAAAATAGACATCATTTTTTAATTTGGAATATCAAATATAGATTAGGGTGAAGTTTTGGTATTTTTCAAAAAAACATCAATTTTGATGAATAGTGAAACCACTAAGTGGTACTTAAAAAAATTGATTTTTCGTTTAAATGAAATTTTATCACCTCTATGTTTTGAATTTCAAAAATCCGACATACATGGTTGTAATTAGGAAGTAAAATTTTGTTCAATGAGATTAAAATATTTTTTTGGTGAATAGTATCTTTTAAGTTTATTAATCGCGATTAGAGGTAATTAGTGTAGTTTAATGTAAAAATAATATTTTAATAATATGAAATGACCTTGACACATGTCCTACCCTTATTGGATGTATCATGGCCGACCAAGACAATCCATTGGTCAACTTGGGGACCCCATGGAGCAACTTTGGTAGGAAAATGACATTAATAACTTTTTATTTAATGTTAAAATAAAAATGTCACAAACATGTGTTGTTTTACTAAAACAATTTTTAAATGGGGTTCTACAAGTCATCTGTTTTACTATAAATATTAATTAGAAAGATAAAAATATTTCCTACATCATGATAGTTTTATTATATTTTTTAGACATTAAATAAATTAAATTATTTATGACACCATGATGATGTTGTGATTACCTCATTATTTAACGTTTTAAATCAAATGAAAAGATAATGTAACATATAAGACCTAAACTTGTCAAAAACCTATTGGATGGGTGTATTTCGAACTCTTATCACCTTATCCTCGAAATATTTAATTTTGGGACCTTTAAAATCTGAAAAGAATTTTATAATAGTGTAACCTTTTATAGCTTTCCAATAGTGCCCCTCATCTCCTCTTATAAAAGGCCCCCACCCCTACCACCTTACCCACACCTCTCAAGCCTTTGGCTCGGCCAACCACTGCCCATTGTTTCTCTCAACATCCCTATAATCATCCTTGAAGCCTCACTTTGGGTATAAGTCTTTCCAAGGAAGCCTTTGATCTCAAATCAAAAAGTGTTACCTGATTTAAAGGTAGTGTTTTCTCTTGTGTACTTATGTTTTATTTTGCTTCTACAACCCCCTAAACTCTTTTTATTACTTTCTTTTGTAACAAAACCAGTATCTTAAATATACTAGGATGTTTTTATGAGAAGGATTCGAGCTACACTTACACACACCTATGTCTAACGGTTAAAGAACATACTGTTTCTGTGGTTGGCGATTTTCTGCCTCACGAAACGATGATTGTTCAATATTCTTTTAACACCTTTCATGGTGGCCATTAATATGTCACTCTATTTATATATGATATATATTATTTTTATGTTTTACTTATGCTTCTTTATTTTTCATTTGTGACATACCTTTATGGTTTCCATTGTGCGTAGACACGATAATTTCATTTCAGGAAGTGTGGACTACCACCCCGTCAAAGTGATTTGATTCGTTAATGTCATACGTGGGACGTATAAAGGATGGAGTTAATGATATTATATATGATATTATACTGGAATTATAATACACCTTTATATAATTATGATTTCACTCCATTAAATATGAAATAGAAATGAAATTAGCGTTCATGCGTACGTACGGCTTACCGTCTCCATGAATGGTGCATTTCATTTCTTACCACTAAATGTTATATACTATTGTAAATAAATGTATATACTGGATATATATGATATATATGATATCAAAATCATGAATATCATTTTGGATATAATGAACCTTTGACCACATGAACAACATGTAATTTTAAGAAGTCCACTTTCGACTTAAGAACCAAATATCGACAAAACAAACATTTTTTTAACTTAAATGATTACATAATGTTTATAACATGGTAATAAGTGATATAAAAGGAATAATGAGCTTGAAAAAGGTTCTTAAGAAAGTAGAAATTAACTTTAGTTTATTATTCAGGAGATTAAAGAGCAATCGAGTCACGTCGGACACGAGGTAAGGGACTTCGTCTCAATATCCTTTCATTGAGGCATATTTTTTTTATACACAACTTTCTTTTATACTGGGTATAAACACCTTTGACTTTTAATTTTATTAAAAAAGAATATTTTTATAAAAAGAATTTTACTAAACGACAAAAAGGAATGTTTCTTTTAATGTACGCGGTGACAATGACCTTTTCCGCCGCCGCGAGTATTATTTGGTCTTTGGCTTCCTCAACAAGCCGTAATGTTTTTAAAATGAAATAAATACCATATACTCTTTTATGTATTTTGGTATTGAAAATGGTTTTTATAATCGATTTGTTTTGTCAATATATTTAAGTGATATATTGTGATCAAAGTGTGGAAATGTTGTCTTTCCGTTATATTTGTTTTATGTCTTATGATTTTATAACAGTACTTCGACATTTGACGGGTGGTTACGTGATAAACCATATGACGGGTGGTTCTGCGAATACCAGGATGGGTGATTACGTTATAACCTCCAATGCATTGGTTATGGAATTTAGTCGTATGGCTATTCCATTAAGTGATATGTGTGGAAGTTGACTGTATGGTTATTCCATTTAAGTATGTTTATGTCCCAAGTTACCTTTATATGTTATGTGTTCTTTATATGGGTTTTATGGTAATCTTTTGATTACAAAAATGGTAAGTAAAGATCTTTTATTCAGTGAAGATTTTTTACTACTTTATAAAGGTAAAAAGTATTAATTTGATAAAGTATACATGGTTTACTTGTTGTTTTGAAAAACTAACAATTTTCATTCTTTGTGTATCCCTTACTGAGTTTTTTATGCTCACCCCAAGTTTTTGAAATGTTTTTCATAGGACTTAATGTGGAATAGGGTCAATGATGGGATCAAGGAATAGTCATGCTATCTAAAAGATGGAACTCGACATTTTTCTTTTTAAGAGTTTTTATTTTATGGAAACTTAGTAGAAGTGTCTACATTGTAATATTTTGAGATGTAATAGTTATATCTTAATTCTCTAAAACTCTAAACCTGAAAAGATCCTCAATGTGAATTATTCATTTAATTCAATATTAAGTAAGGTTCAAGGCTGGGGCCTTATAATTTCCCCCTTTTTCATATTAATATCAGATTGTTCATTCCTTGAATTGTCAGAAATACACATAGATGATATAGTAGGAACCTCGGTGACTTCTATCATATATCACATATTGGATCTATCATATTTTTCTTCAGGTGAAGAGTCAGAATCATTTGAGTTGTCCTCAGAATCATTCCATGTGGCATTAATTACATTATGGTACCTTCTATCTATTTAATCATATATCTTTTTTGTAATTTTGTTTAGGATTATCTGCCTTGACATGTCCCTTCCTTTTTTCACTCATAATAGGTGGGTTCATTGTCACCCTTCTTCCAATAATTCTTTTAGATTCATTTATAACTATACCTTCATTTGTAAATTGGTTTTATTAAAACTTTTCCTTCCTATAAAATTTCTTGAATCACCAGGCGAGATGGGTCACCACCTCATCATTATCTAGAAGTGACTCATTATCACTTAAACTAGAATCTTGAAATTTATCATATTCCTTTTTAGATGTAATATACTTAAAGGATATATATTTTCCCTCTAGATATTCATCATCTTCTTGATTTAATTTTAAGTCTTCTTCATACTTAATTAGTTTACCAATCCACTCTTTTATAGGTAGATTGTTGATATTACTTGACACTCTAATGGACACAGATGTGTCTATATATCTTTCAGGTTTACATCTAAGATGTCGCATGATTTGGTTCGTTCTAGATACATGATTACCTTACGAGCTTATTGTGTTCCCAATCTCATTGAACCTGAGGTTCATTTCAAAAATAAGTTCATCAAGCTTTATCATAAATTTATTATACATTATTGTATATGTGTTAAGTCTCATATGCTTAACAGCAATTCAACCCTTATGTGAAATAGATAACGTATCCAAAATTTTATATGATGTTTTTAGGCATATATTATATTTAATTATTCATCTCATAAAGCACAATAAATGAAATTCATTACATTATAATTGTAATTGTATGTAATATTTTTTGAATCATTTCAATCCTTCTAGCAGTATCAGTTATAACATATTTATCTTCTATAATATTCCAAATTTTGAAACCCATAATCTCAATGTTCATTTTCATTTTAATTATCCACTGAGTAAAATATTTACCATCAAAAAAGGAGATTTATTAGTCGAGGAACCATCTTTTCTAGAATCAACTTAAAGAAATATATTTAGAAATAAAAAAAATTACGTTCATTAAAGCTTAACTAAAATCATAGTTAACAATACTTGGAAAAACATTGATAACAATTATTACCACTATTGATACAAAATATTTATCAGAGTGAGTAACTTAAGAGGGTGGGGTGAATTGAGTACCCAATAAAATTTACAATTCAAAATTGATTAAAATAGATTCCCCAAATTAATGTAAAAACAACCCAGTTAACCAAAATAACAGATTGTTATAAATTTCAATCATTCGAAACATTTACCAAACAATTGATTAAGTCTTAGGTAAAAAATATAAAATATTACTTAGTACATTGAAATAAATTTACTAAATTAAAATATTATTAAAACACAAATTAAGGTTAACTATCAAAGTATTTATTTTTTTACAGTTTAAAACATTTTATAGTTTTAAATAATTGATTAAAAACGTGAAGAAGAATTTTGAATATAATAGGTTCAGTCCTAATTTGATAATTATTCCTCCCCACATGGGGATCAACCACCTTCAAGCTGTTAATATAACTAAATTGTTTGATATATAACCTGGATCAGGTTTTACAACAGTATACGACTATCTAAACCACATAAGGCCTCTTCCACAAACATCCTTGGGAGTAAAAAATATAACAGGTCACACATGACCTCTTCCACATTTGTAATGGGAAAAAAGGTGTAAAAATAATTAATAAGATATTTATGTATCATCCGATTATAGCCAGAGATAGTGTGTTGTGAAATAAAAAGATCAACACACACAATGATCGTAATGTAAAATACAATAATAAAACTATGAAATTAAAAGTATAAAGGGATGGGGATGTTTGGTTTGTTATGAAGTGAAACTTGTGATTCTTGATTTTTATTTGAGGTGTATATTCAGCCAGTTGACCATGAAAACATTAGTAAAATAGGGTGTCATAGACACTTTTGTTCTTGACTACAGGAAGACACTAGATTTTTATTGTTCTAATGATTCCTTAGCTGAGGGAAGGAGTGTAATTTATTAAAATGATGTAAAAATCTTTATTTATTTTAAATCCTTTAGAATATTACACTTTTAGTGCATCTAATTTTTGTATCACTATACTACAAAAAAGTGTATACTTCTCTTTTTATCGGAAACATGCATTAGTATCCATGTGAGCATCCAGATATTCTGTATCCTTATACATAGGGATGAAACATCCTTTAATTCATTCTGTTGATCCATTAAGAAACAATAATTAAAATAAAACATGGAATTTAATTCAATAAACAAGATTTTAATAATATCTAATTTAAAATGTTATGTTTGAGAAATAGTTGTGATGAGTCCTAGACTGAAGAAAGGATTATGAAGGGGTGTCTTTGTAACAATGTCTCTTAATAGCAGTATCTATGTCTGGAAGTGATACATTGGAATAGTGTCGCAATACTGGAGGTTAATTATACTATTGGTGTCAAACATTATACTTCTCCAAAATTATATTCTAGTGGTGTATCAACTAATAGTGAGTCATCCTTCTGGTGGTGACTCTTCTGAATGTACGTTTCCCGGTAGTGACTAACACTCTACAAAATTTCTGGTTGAACTGTATGAAAACGATGAAAATGGCCATTACATACTTTAAAAATGTTCCCTATGGTGGTATGATAACCTTGAAAATGTCTCATATTTTGTAAAGAAGTCAGTCTCATAAGTAACTTATTGATAATGGTGACTTATAAACAACTATAAATCTTCCTCGGTGGTGACCCAACTTGACGGTGTCTCAAACTCAAGGGTGAGTCATCCTTAGGAAAAATTTCATCTCCTATCTAAGATTATATGATTCTTATAGATAACATAAAATTCATTAATATTATTATAATCATGATAAAAATGATTTTGTGGTCATTAAAACAGTGAGGTCAACAAATTTCTCAGTATGGGTATTAATAATTTTCTTTGAAAAAAATGTGTGTTTATTATTCATGTGAAAATGTTTTATTTCATATTCTCATTGAAATTTTAAGTTAAAGTTAAATTTTATCTAAGTTTTACTGTTTTTACTAAACTAACAATTTCTTTATTTTTATATCCCTTACTGATCTTTTGTTATCATCCCATTTTTTTAAAATGTTTTCATTGGGTTTAAGGATTTGCAGGGGAAGAAAGAAGTCACGTTTGATGTCACTGATATTTACCATGAAAATAATTCATTACACATTTTAAAACTTTTATGTAATAGAAAAAATGGATACCTATCGGAAGTTCCCATTTTATATTTTTTTGTTTTGTAATGCATGAGTTATGGCCTTATTTTATATAACTCTAAACCTAAAAAAGACCCTCATTGTGAAATAAAGTAATTTATTGATTAAAAATAAATATTATGTAATGTTTAATGTTGGGTCCTTATAGTTGGTATCAAAGGAATGGTTTAGGAAAATATTTGGGTTAGGATAGTGTTAATAGAATCCCCTAATAAGGTTTTGCTTTATTCATAAGTTCAAATGATAAAAATATTTATGATTTTCATATTGATTAATCTATATTATGTTTTTTTAGAATAGTTTTTTATAGAGGAAATAAGAAATATGTAGTGGGATGATATCAAGGGAGGAAAATACTTCAAAATCAATATCTCAAGATGGTTGGAATAGAAACTAAGCAGTTTGTTTCCTTGATGTATCAGTTTACACAATCTATAATTTGTGGTGGTATCCATGCTAGAGAGGATCCCAACCTACCTTGAGGGAAAATGGTTATAGTAGAATATTTCATGGGGAAATATCCCCCATCATTTAATGGATCATCTAATCTAGTGGTAGAAAAATGATTGATCAATTCCCTAGAATTTTTTTTTGAAATAATGGAATGTTCAAAACATAAAAAGGAAACTCTTTCCATATATTGTTTTGAAGTTGAAGTTGATTAATGGTGTTCTTTGGTTATGAATACTAGAGAATATGATGAACTTGATGCCATGAAATACGATTCACTTAAGAGTCTCTTCCATGATTAACATTTCAAAATTATTTTTCAGAATAGGATAGCGAAAAACTTATTGGAATTAAAGGAAAATAATGAGGATTCAATAGACACGTATGAAATAAATATTCAAACTTTTACCAGGTATGTTATATATTTTATTTGAGACATTTATAGTAAAATTAAGAGATTTTACCGTGGAATAAATCCAAATTTTCATTGAGATTTTTTCTATAGGGAATTTAAAATTTATGAAAAAGTGGTTCATTGTGATGAGAATATTAAGATAGAGTATTCTGAAACATATGTTCCATGAGATAAAAGGAGTAATAAATAGTCAATGTGTCAGGAAATGGATATGAAACCAACTAATAATTATGGATGTAATCCTAAATGTTTTTCCACGTATGACCAAATTATTTTTGGTGAAAGTATGTTAGGATCTAGAATGTGTTACCGGTGATGTATGTTTGGTTAAAGGGTTCATTAATATAAGTATAAGTCTTATATTAGTTTGGGATATGATCCTATAAGGGGCTTCGCGATGCTAGGTTTCCCCCACTGACACCTTCTCCACTACAGTCTTCGGACTATTATGGTTCTCCTCTCAGTACTTCACCTCGAAACATTCATGGTGTGTGGTCTCTTCCAGTGGTGGTGATGTGCGGGCTCATCCCTCTCTACAATCCCCACCGTTTTGGCCCTTTCACACCCTAACCATCAAGATGGATATGGTTTACATGGTGGTGTAGTGTTGGTCCATGGATTGAGTTTTAGATGTTGCGTTTTGGGGTTCTCAGCTTTGTGTGGTGTCGGTTGGGGGTGTGTTTGGAGGATCCGGTCTCCATGTGTGGCTCTGAAGGCAGCAATAGGATTTTTAGTTGTCTTATGGAAAGGATATCTTCCAAAGACATTCTTGGGGTCTTCATTTCAGTGAAGGTTTATTGTTCTTTCATATTTTGTTAGCGATTATGGATGCACTGCTGCTCATGATTCATTTTTGGGGGTAATTCATTTTTTGGATTTGTATTTGCTACTCATGATTTATTATGGAATTAGGATGTGGTTTGATTTTCATTGTGTTTGAAGTCAGTTGTTCTTTGGTGGACATTTGATGCTCAAAGCTATAGTTTTGGGAATGGATTTGTTTTATTTTCATTTTTTTGAGATGCTAGCATTCTGTGATCACGTGATGTTGAAGTAGTGAAGAAGTTTTGGTGACGGTGGTTTTGTTACCATGGATCTGAAGCACTGGTGTTTATTTGAGAGTGAGTGGAACTAACCAAAAATTTCACACTGCTCCTAGTTTTCTAAAACCTAAGGGTATATGATTTTATCTAGAATTGGTTTTTAGATGAATTCTACCATAAATCATACAAGGAAATTCTCCAGAAAAGAATTAGATTAAGAGATTTCGAAGTACATTACTATTTAGATTTTGAAGTTCGAAAGTGTATGGATCATTCATTAGTAATAGGATCATGCATTTCTACATGGGATAGCTTGATTAATAGTCATGAATTTGTGAAGGTTTTCCATACTGATATTTATGTTGGGAGGGGTATTTCTATGTAGTCTTGTTCTGGGATTTGACCTTAATTTATGTTGATGTTTATATATCCTTGAATTCATGTGAGGTTTTCCCCCCTTTTCCTTAAAATGGGGTTTATCTAAAAATTAATAATAATTTAGGCCTTAGGTCTATTCAATCATTGATAAGATTTATAAACAATCCAAGAGTGAGATAATAGATATCCTTTCAAAATTGATATGTTTTAGCTGTAATGAGTTGGGAAATTATGCTAACATGTGTCCAAGGATATTTACCCAGGCTGTAATTCATCATGATCAGAAGTATAAAGGTTTCGAAAAATATTTTTCTATAACTATTGTTGATGTTGAGACATCTAGTTATGTTATTGATGCTCTAGGGGATTGATATTTTTTTGAAGATTAACCGTAAGTTCATGGTTTTAGATACTCTTTCTATGCTTCTAAGTGACATGATCATAAAGTTATTAAAGAGATTTTGGGAGATGTTTATTAGGTTTTATGTTTTCGTTAGAATTTATTTTAATGAGAATTATTCTTTAAATTTTGGACGTGAGTTTTATGGTTTTTATAACATTTACGGTTTATATGATCTTTGATGATTAATGTTATTTTTATGAATTTTCATCATATTTATGGGTATGTTATTAGGATAGAACTGTGCTTATAGAAATATATAGAGTAATTATATTTCAATATATAATTATAAAATAACATAATTACTAAAATTTTGGAATATGATATTTTCATAATTGGTATTTTCAAATGTCTACGATTTTTTATCAATATAATGTTCAAATTGCATAGTCATAATTTCTTAATAGGGTAAGATATAACATCCCAATATTTTAAGAAATATATTCATTGAAATTAATTTAAATAATTTGACATATTTAGTTAAACTAAATTTATAGTTTAGATAATGTTATATGCAACACTATATTTATATTTCATTGCATGTAACATCGATTTTCTTTGATATCTTGTGTTATACGCAAGACTCAGTCTTACCGAACAATAATATACTAATGATATTATTATTTAATATTGAAGTCATTTACTTTTCATTATATTGGATGGTGCGAATAAGTATAAATATTTTATTCTTATAAAAGTTTATAAAATTTTTTAATTTCATCCAATTATTTTTGGAGGTATGAAATAAGAACCAATATAGTTTTACACTTTAATAGTATATTTTTAAAAAAATTAATTTTATCACTTTTTAATGGAAGAGTAATTTTAAAAATAAATTTTGAAACATTTTTAAATTTTATTATAAAAAGATTTATTTTTTTAAATGTTAATATAAAAATTTACATGGGGTGAATTTGTGTTATTTTTCTAAAAAGTTTCAATTTTTTATGAATAATAAAAAACACTGCATTTTAATTTAAAAATACATTTTAATATGATTTATTTATTTAGATAAATTATATTTTTAAATCAGTTTTTCTGTATAATTATTTTAGTTATACATAAATAAATACAATTTAGATCAATAGATTTAATTTCACATTTAAATAGAGTATAAAAATATTTCAAACATTTGATCTTTTTTCTTTAAAAATCTAATGTCTTGCAGCTTATTCAAGATTAAATTTAAATTAATTTTAGACACTTACATGAATTGAATTTAAAAAAAATATTTACAAATATTTTTAATTAGTATTTTAATTTTTTAATAATATCAACATAATTTTTTTAGGAGAAGTATTAGTGAAGGTAATTAAAATTAATTATAATCATTATTGTAAAAAAATATTACTTAATGATTAAACATAGAATATAAGGTGTATAAATTTCCCAAAACATGTCCAAAACCCATTTAGGGGAAATATTTAGACCCTCAAAACCATAGTATATATTTTTATGAATTATTGGAGTACTATTCCCTGAAAGTGACCTATATAATAAGTTAAGTAATGAGAAGGACAAAAAAGAACCTATATTTCCCTTAACTCTTATAAAGAGTTGAGTAGAGAAGAAGATACAGAGGTTTGGTTATAAATATTATTTTGGAATATAAACTTTTTATTATTTTCATAATAATTTACTTTTAATTTTTATAGATGATATAATTTCAATAAATTCGTAAGAAACACCAATGCATGGATTATTTAGTTAATAATTGAGAAAATAAATGATAATTTATTAAATGTTTTAAAATTTCTAAAAATTTAACTTCTACCAAGTGATTTTTAATAGTTAATAAATATTTAATATGGTCTATTCATGATATAATTTATCTTTTAAAATGAACATATTGACCCATAAATAGTAAAAACATTGTTTGCACAGTTGGGGTTCAAGCTGTGTTTTGGCGCATTACATGCATTTATGTTAAAATTAATTTCCAAAAAATATGGAATTTGATTTTATAAATTATATTATATATATTATAATAATTGTATCTAAATTTTCTAATATGTCTCACATTAATTTAGTCTTAATGGATGAATTATATAAGTTAGAAAACTAGCTACCTAAATGAAAAACCAAAATGAAATAATTAAGGAATCATAAAGACAAAGAAATAAATGATAAAAATGATTATATTTTATTTGTTTGGTGAGTGTGACTAGAAAATACATACAATTTAATCCTTCAGTTTCAATTTTATATGAACATGAGGTAAGGTAGACTTCCCAAATTTGTTTATCGTTTTATATTTACAAGAATTCCACTCCCCCTCCACTATGAAGAGGTATTCACCGTCCCCCATTTCTTCACATCAATATCTCTCGTTTTCTCATCCGAAACCTGAAAAAAAATAATTTCCCAACATCCCTAACTCATTATAGAGGCTTAAATTTGGCCTTAAATCCAACCAAGAAGTCTTTTGGTGAAAATCAAAAGTAGTTACCCGATGAAGAGGTAACTGTCATCAACATAAATTTTTTACATTTATTCCACCTTCACTCCATTAATATCACCTTATATAATTATAATATAATGAAATAAGTATATTAAATATACTGAGTTGTTTTTATGTTAATTGTTTTACCTACACATAAATAGAATTCCATTAAATGGGAAATAAAATTACCGCTCGTGTGAACAGAGGACTACTACCTCACCGAACGATGTCATTCATTTTTCTTTTACCACTCTGATGGTTGGGGATTGTAATGGAACGAAAATTTATATATTATATATACGATAGTTATGGTGTATTTATACTTATGTATTTTTTATATAACTCATACCACCATTATTTCCACTTTGTGAAAATATGATAACATCATTTGTGGCTGTCTGGATTATCTCGTTCTGAAACCGATGTGATACTTTCAAAAATTTCATGAAATTTATTAATAATATATTTATTTAAAATATTTGATATAAATTATATAGATTATATAATTACCATTTTTAATAATAATATATTATTTTCTTTTTTTCATTTTGAAACACTGAAGTAATGATAACTTCATTCATAGATGTGTGCACTACCGCCTCCTTGAAGTGATGTGATTCCGGTTACATAACAATAATTCTATATATAATTATATATGATTAAATAATATGGTATATATGATAAAATTATCATTCATAAAGGATAAATATTACTTACATTTATTTTATAAGCATCATATCCAAATGATAACGTTAATCATGCATACATACAACCTACCGTTTCTTTGTTTGTAACATTGGTTCAATTTTCATAACCATCTACTATGATTTGTTCTAAAAGTATAATTGATGTATACATATGATAAAAAATTAATGATTATTATTCATGATATTTTTATATAATGACCTCCCTGACCATAGTCAACCATCCGTATTCGTATTTAAATCTAAACCGAATATGGTCAAGGCACCTAATATAGACATAATTGTTTAAAAAGTTGTATAAAAATTGATAAATTTGAAATAAAAGTAATAATAATATTGAAAAATGTTATTAATAAATTAAATAAAGAAAATAAATTTATTATTTAGGAATATAATGAAACACATGACAAGTTCTACTCAATTTATGATATGTTTTATCGATTTCATTTCACTGAGGCATTTCCTGATTATTTGCGCCATTATTATTTTATAAGGTGTACATATAGCCCCTTTGACATTGTATATCCATATTTTATCTATTATAATCTTATTTAATGTTTTTTAAAAGTTTATATTTCATGGGTCTTATGATTTAAATGTTTAAAGTTACATGGGAAACTATGAATGTTTAAAGATTTAATTTTCAAATCGTTTTCTCCATGTCAATATTCTTGAAATTATTTTAAATATTTATTTATACTCATTTAAAAGGATTATGAAGGAAATTTTTTGTCCATTTTTAATTTTATTCAAAGGTTTTAAAAAGGATTATTTTTTTGTGTCTTAAAAGTAATGTTTTGACAAACCAAAAATGAAATTCCATATTTTTAAATTAAGACGATATTGACCTTTTATATTGTCATGACTTTTATTTGATTTATAGATTAATATTATTTCTTACATATTTTTATAATTTAAAAAACATATTTCCTTTTATTTGGTTATTTTTTTATATTTTAAATAATTATTTATAGAAATGGATGTTTGGTCATTTTTTTTCAAAATAAAAGGGTATTTTTATCAGAATGTGTTTTCATATGGTCTTAAAAAGTGTTCATAACAGGTTTTATGATAACAAATGTTTACTCCTGATATGGAACCTGATAATTATATTAAACAGGTTAGCCCAATACCACTTATATGATGGGTCAATCCACATTATATATGATGGGTGAGTCCAGTACAACTTATAAAAAGGGTTGATCCGAATTAAAGTTCATGATAAATGGGTGAGCCCAATATAGCTTATACAAATGGATGATCCCCATTATAGTTCATGAGTGATATTGATATAGCTTATAAGAAATGTGATACCCATTATATATCTCCAATTCATTGGTTAATGATATTTTGGTAAGTTAGATTTATGTTTATTCCAATTAATATGGGTCTGAAAGGGTTTATGTATGTGATTCTCTAAGTCATCAAAAGAGGATTAATTTCTTGGTATGGGTTTTCATGATTTTACAAGAGAAAAACATGAGTTTTTTATTTATGTGAAAATGATTTATTTTATATTGTAAATGAAATTTGAAGATAAGGGTAAATAGTTTATGAGTTTTCTTTTGTTTAACGAACTAATGGTTTCTATTAATTTTATATCCCATAATGAGCTTTTTTGCCTACCCCATGTTCTTAAATTGTTTTCAGAGGGTTTAAGGATTGGTAAAAGAAAGAAATAAGTCATGTTATATGTCATAAATATTTTATATGAAAATAATTGATGATTCATTTTAAAATTTTAATATTGTGTAAAAAATATATATGCATTGAAAGTTTCCACGCTTTATTTTATGATTTTTAATGTATGAGTTATGGCCTAATTCTCTAGAACTCTAAACATGAAAATATCATCAACGTGAATGAAAGTAATTTATTGACTAAAACAAAATATTATGTAATTTATAGTCTCTATCCTTTTACGTTGACCATTTTTTGTGCATAATACTATCTCCACTAAGTAATGTATCTAAATTTTCATCTAGTTTCTTTATTATATATTATACACTCTTAATATATGCTTCACATCCTTATAAATTTTTGAATAATAATATTATATTTACTAAATAATTATATCATTCCAAAATAAAACACTTTTATAATTATAATTATCTATTAATTATAACATGTTTAGAATTGGGTCTCTAACACCTTAAGATTTTAAAATAAGAACATTATGTTCGAAGGCATTTATGACATGAAACACCTAGCTTAAATGAAACATGAAATATTTTATCTTACCATTATAAACTATCCATTGAATTGGTGGGTATTAATATAATTAACCACATTTTAAATATACATATCAGTATTGATAAATTATTAGGAAATAATCACTCAATTTTCAGAAAAGTCAATTTATTCTTCAAAATATATGTTTTTTTCAAAAATAATTTTTATTTGATTTTTCTGATAAAATATTATAATTAGTTTATATAAATTTATTAAAAGTTTTTTGATAAAATTAATCAAATTTTTTTAGTTAGCATATAAATATTATCTTAGGGTCAAACAATCAGATGTTTTTGAAAATATTAATTTTTAGTGAATTGTGAAAATACTATTTTTTGAGAATTTTTTGAAACAATGTGATATATTTTCATTTAAATATCAAATAAGCTTGGAATTTAGTCTTAATTATAATTTATACCCTTTATTTAGAAATAATATAATTAATTACATTTGAGTAAAATTTATAATTTTTTTTGGTATAACCACATTTTTGTGCTTAAAAATTCATTTTTTCTAAAAACTATTTTTCATTGAGTTTTACGCATATATATTTAAATAAATGGAAAGGGCTTAAAAGTTAATATAATTATATTAAATAAGTTTCCATGACATTTATTTGTATAAAAATAAATATTTAATGAATCTAAAAGATTTTAATGAAACAATTATTTTAATTTCCGGTGTTTAATTTGTATTTTTTAGTTATTAAACAAATACTATAAATTTTTATGAAATTATTACACCATGTTCATAAAGCAGTGTAAAATTCTGGTAATTTTTTTGAAAAAAATTTAAATATAATATTTTTTGGATTAACTAAAAAATCTCATGAATTTGGTAGATACATATTACCTATTTTCGATTTCATAAAATATTGTATTCAAATTCTAGTTTTGTCTTTGTGTATTTAAATTCAAATTAAATGGAGTTTAAAAAAATAAAATAAAAAATATTTTATGAAAAATATTTTATATTTAATTATTTAAAAATAATAAAAATCAATAATGGGGAAAAATTCATGAAAATAATGTCTATAATGTCATCTCATTGACATTTATGATCCAATTGTCTCTATAAAAGTAAAATTATAACCCTTTAAAATTTAAAATGCATTACCCTGGTTAAGGTAAAAATAGTTTAACTAAGGGGTTAATGAAGTTTATAAGGTTAAAAAAACAACATAAACCTAACCAAAATTTATTTTTTGAGGGTATTTTAATCCCGTGATACCTTAAATTTGAATCCCTATCCATTTGGAAGCAATTTTCAAAAAAATTACTCTATAATATTTCAATATTTTAAGAAATACCAATAATGCGCCTCCACTCAATTATAAAAGGACACAACTCCTATATCTTCTTCACACCATGATGAGCCTTATATCTTGTTCAAACCCTAAAAATTAATGTTATCCACTCCCCTGGTCATATTTTTGAGGTATTGAAATTCCCAAATTACCAATCCTATGACCCTTATGAGGAGATTTAAAAGACTCAATTCAAGAAAGTGGTCATCGCCTTAGTTGATTAATTTCGTTTTAATTATTATTTTACCTACTATAAATCTATTATATTCTTTATTAAATAATAAATTTAGTGTCATTAATATTAAAAAAAATTAATATGAGTATGAAATCACTTTTATTCACCCTCTTTCAATCAAATTATATATGAAAGTATCTATTGGGAATACAAATGGCTTACCGTCTCCATATAGTAATAAAATTAATTTTCCATAACCATATTTGAAATATATTTATCATGAAGGGATTAAAGATTATATATGTTATTTGTGAAATAATTTTAATTTTTAAAAGATAATATCATATATACCTTCTTACCTACAAATCAATTGAAGAACTACCACATTTCTCATCTGTATGTGTGGGAGATAACATCTATGAAGTGATGTGATTAATTATTCATTTACTCTTTACATGGATTGTAATATTAATTAATTCTATGGATATATATGAATCAAACATTATAATATTTATTATATAAAAGATAATTATAATTTATGCTTCTTTTATTCCATCCATGAAAATGTGAAAACAATATTTATTCATACGTATTGTCTACCGTCCCAATGAATGGTGTGCTAAATTTTCCTATAATTGAATTTTAGGGATGAATAAAAATAAATAATGAATATATATTATATTAATATCATGGTTAATATTCTCAAGATAATATACTCATTATAACTGTATAAATATAGAGACCGCTGAATGGAAACATGCATGAAAAATGATGTAGTTATCACCGTGAGAATTGATTTAAATAAAGAATTGTTATTAAATTGGTGATATGATTTTATAATAAAATTATATATGGTATGATATATATTATTTATTTTTCTATAAAACATTTATAATATATACATATATATATATTATAAAGTATTTCGGAATGCATTTGAAGAAAGGCGAGATTTTGAGTAAGGGATAATCATTTCAAATTATCTTCTTTGTTACATATGTTCTATAATAGACCTATATTATTTTATAACATATATATAACTCAATTTAATATTTTATATCATGAATATGACTATCTTAATGATATTTAATAGTTTATTTTTTTCTATTCTATGATGGTCATTACAATTTAATAGTTACCAATGTTATAATTGTTTTATGTTACAATCTCACTTTTATTGGGATTTTTTATGATTATAATTTAAATAATGAAATATTAGGATATAACTCTCAATAAACTCATTAATATTATTCCCCTGTCCTTCTTTCTTGAGAGTACATGGTTTAATTCAATTTTCCTCACCATTAGTACCCAGCAGACCAAAATATGTTTCAAATAAAAACTGAATATATTTCACTCTTTAGTCGAAAAAACTTCTTTTTACATATATATGTTTTTGATAAATTATTTAAATAGGGTTTTAATATTCTACAATAGTAATTTTATTTTATTTTTATCCATGATTTAATTTTTCAAAAAATATTTAAAATGAAACTTCTTTTGATTTTTTTGAAGGAGGTACTTTTTACTTTTCTATAAAAGTGTGAAATGAATGATTAATTTTAATAAATATATATAATGTATGGAATTTCATGTCATAATAACCAATGAATTATTTGAATATTCCCTTATAATTATCTATGGATATTTTCAAATAAAAATATCTCCTCAATATTTTTTAATTTTATAAATTTTAAAAAAAGTTATATCAAAGTTAAAAGGATATTTTCCCCCAAGAACATTTTCAAGGATGCTTTAAAATAATTTCTAATCATTGATTATATACATTTATGTCAATTATGATTTAATGGGGATAGGATCCAATGATACCATGATTAATTTTTATTTGGGTTGTTTATTATTCTGCTAATGAGATGTTTGTGAAACCCATTTTTTCATATGCTATATTATTATGTTATGATTTGTGATCTTAAGGAATTTATATGAATGAATCATTATTATGTGATGTTTGGGTATTTTAAATCCTTCCAATGGAATGTGTAAGTATAGATAACTCATGAGTTAAATATTTTATTAATGAACCTAAATTTAGGATCAAAATTTTCTGCATAGACTAAGATTCCATGTGTATAAGTTTATGCATGGATATGGGTATCATGTCCATTAGATTATGCATAAAACTAGTTTTAATTTCCTTAAGTTTATGCATGGAACTATCTTTTATGTCCTTAATATTATAGAAGTATGTATTTTCATGCACATATGTTTATTCGAGGGTTTGATTTCATGTCTTTGACATAATTACAAAAGTTATTTCTATTAATACCAGTTCACAAAGTTATACGATTTTTTTTCAAATTCTTGTGTTTATGTTATGCTCTCATGGCACATTCTCTTTGATTTTTTCAGGATTTATGTCTTTTGAATATCCATGATTTATTCCATGATTCAATATTATGATCTATGATATACTAGATATAGATTTTAAAATTTTATTCTCATGTTATCACACCATTATGATGATATTATGTTTAAGTGATCATTTATATTTACTTGTATAACCTTATTGATAATCTAATATCACCCTTTATTATGTTTCTATTACACATGTTTTGAAGATAAGTTTTTAGTATGATATGTATAAGGGTTCTAGTTATCTTGAACATAGTGGAAGATTATTAAGATCTCATATAAACAAGTTTTTTATGTATCCATGTTTCCAAAGGAAAT
Organism: Viscum album; assembly: GCA_963277665.1. Lineage (NCBI taxonomy): Eukaryota > Viridiplantae > Streptophyta > Magnoliopsida > Santalales > Viscaceae > Viscum > Viscum album. Next base: position 2,047,522,221 of record OY728119.1, read on the forward strand.
AGAACTACATGATTCTGGTGTGCCTCATAGTGTTATGAAATGAATATTTTTATAATAAATGTAATATCAAAGTATGAAATGTATGGGTCTCTATAGGGTCGGTCTGACAACATACTTGAACAATACTATAAAATAATTTCATGGATGACTATGAGATTGTAATTTATGATTACATACAATATAAATAATTAAATAATGATTTTATTTTGTCTTGGGAATAATAATATTAATATTACAATCATTAATTAAAATAATATTGTTCATTTATTAAAGATCACCAAAACATGTTGGCAGCCAATTTCTATTATAAGAACAATGAAATAATATCTCAATGAAATTATAACTTTATAAACTATCATGAAACATAAATTTTTGTATAATGTATGATCTGATATTGATGAAAATTAATCGAATAATTCATAACAACACAGTAATCATAAAAATAGTCCATAAAATCAAGATTACTCACACAAAATACTGAAGACAAATATTATAAACTTAATATACATGTAGATAATAAAAATAAATAATATTTATAAAAGTTTATAGATATGAGTAACATTCTGAAATAGGCGATTTATATAGTCCTTTTTTAATATTAGTGATTCATGTGCTTTTGGAGAAGTCATAAATTCGTGTAAATGGGTTTTTGTCTCAAATTTAATTTTAAATTAAATTTATTATTTCGAAACATTACAAATTTTATTTAATTTGATTAATACCTAATGAAATTATTTTACCATATGTATGTAATTTATGGGGTTTGAAGATCTACATCGTGTTATTTCTTAAAATTTCTTTCAATTCAAAGGATAATAAGGTTATTTGATTCTTTTTTAACTAAACTCCCTTTTTTAAGATAAAACGATTATCTTATAACTACTTTATTAAAAAAAATTCTTTCAGCCTATGATTTTATTTCATAGTATATTATCTCCCTCTATTGAGAAAATGAAAAATATTATTCAAATGTTCCTTCTTGGTGAATTTCTTACAAATAAAAATATTTCAATTATATAAAATTATTCACATCCACATTAATGATTGTCACTAAACCCTAGACATATTATTCATTGATGAAATTTTTTTACATTATATTTATAAACCTAATTAAATGTTACCTTATATGAGATTCATATTTCCATTATCCTCTTTTCAAATGATGTTTTGTTACACTTTTATTGATATGAATTTTGGATAATGGAAAAACAAAATATTTCCCATTCTTTCAAGATCAAACATTTCATCAATAAATAAAAATTTCTATTTATAACCTTTATATCATTTCATAGATCTATTGTTGAGTCAATGTTTCAAAATTAAGTGTTTTCAAAAGATTTGACTTAACATTTTGAAATTTGGATGTGTTTTTGAAGGATTCATTATTGATGATTCTTTTTCAAAATTAAATGATTTGAAATTATTTTCACATCACATTCTTAAAAATATTATTTCATTTCAAGGATAAATTATTTATGATTCATTAAAAAGGTAATTTTTTAAAAATGTTATCAAATCATCTTTTTTAATCCCTGTATTTATTTTCAAGGAATAGTTATAGTGATTTCATTCATAATATTGATTTTAAAAATGAATTAAATTAAATTTATCAAAATTTACAATTCCAAAAAATAATTTTTGATGTGAATGTATGTTTTTAATTTAAACTAAAGATAAAATAATTTGTTACAATATATTCTATAGTTTTAATACAATTTCCTTTTTTCCAATAAATACTTTCTAACAATTGATGTTATTTCCCATGAATCACCCTCTAAATATTATCATGTAATACTCTTTTGGGGTCATTGAATTTTTGGCATCGAATTTATACATTGTTGATGTAAATATTGGTTAGACCATCTAATCAATTTTCAAACCCCATTTTTCATTCCATGGGTTCATAATGATGTGAAGAATGAAACCCACTTTCTCCCATGGGTTTTCATGATATGTTGAATGAATGATATATTATGTCCCATATATGTATGGTTTTAATTGAGTGATGGTTGGGAAATATGTATCCCTCCAATTAATTGGTTAAATATTTATATATAATGATATAATTGGAAACATGTAGTTATGAATCAATCCATTGAGGGAAATAGGTGAGTGAATCCAAACCCACTAAGGGAAAATGTTATGATTCCTGATCTACTTTATTATGATCTATACGCTTTGGTTTTTTCATATTATTATGTCTTGAAACATACTTATGTTATGATTAGTCATTTCATATTCTCCATGATTTTTCTAGGAACATTTTCCTAATAATATGTTAATGGATCTTGATTATACAATCATACCCATATACATATATTTTGATCACTTATAATCATCGTTACTCATATCTAATGTTTCCATTATTGAGAGTTAATTCTAAACCCTTTCTTATGTTACCTTTCTACTAGTTATAAAGAGAACTATAACCTGGGAAAAGTTTGGAAGGGAATCTAAAAGACATAGATTTTGGAGAAATTTTTATGAGTGTTAAAAAATACACTGTTTATATACCGAATTATCTGAGACATGAAACCATTGGTTCTTCAGTTTGGGAGAGTATTTTTGAGATGGAATGACTATTCATGTAAAATAATGTTATTAATGTGTTTATTTTTATCAAGTTATATTAGTTTTTATTGAAATATGGTTTATTTCTTTGAGTAATATTTTTGAAAACATTAATGAAAACCCGAGGTATTATTCAAAGTTAAAAATATTAGTAAATCATAAAATATTTTAATTATTGTAAAGTAGAGATTTCATGGTTTTATTAGAAATAAAATCCATTATGGGATACTAATGTTCATATGGTCTCTAGTACGAATATATATAGGAGTTATAACTATTAAATGGGCGGATTATGAATTAACTTGATCATAAAAAAGTGTATGATAAAGACACCAAACTGCACACCTGGTTTGAAATTCCCATGGGATAAGTTTAATTCACATTATCTCAAATGAACTATTATGAATTATTTATCTATTATTTGGATATAAAAACTATATTTTTTTCCTTTTAATAATTTTAAATATTTATATATAAATTTTCAGAGCTAAGCCGAGACATGGTATGTGATTCTGAGGCCCGATTTTCCAATAATTAGTTTTATAAAAATAATAAATATATTTTATATTATGTTCATAATGTTTCTTAAATAATATGGGATAAATATTAAACAAAATCTCATATTAGAAATCCTAGACCACAGTTGAGTTTGAAACTCAGTGTTTACCTTAGGAGTAACCTAAAATGGGTCAGCAGGGGGTGTTGGGAGATCCCAACTTTTGGTGGTGAAATTATTTGATGAATTAATTAAGTTAATTAATTTAATTTATTTAACCAAATTTCACTTCTATAAGATTACCACTATGGTGATTTGACTAGAGTTATCCTTATAAACCTGGGATCACCAAGTGGTTATTCTTCCTACTTCTGTTGGTGAAGCATATTTGATGGGGACAAATCATTGGATCAAAGCATATTAGAATGAAACGAAGACAGTAACTTATTCCATTCATTGGTGAGAATGTTCTTTGATGTTGAATAATACAATATATAGTTTGGACTCTTCGGACTGTGTATTTTCTTATTTTAATTAAATTTATTGAGTAAAATCATCCCATTTATGATATGAAACTATTGACGATCATTGGAATGATGATATATAATGATTAAATTGTCTATTAATCTATTTTCTAACCCCAAATATTCAAGTTCCTAATCTTTAACCAATAACTCTTGGCATTGATTGATAAACGTTTTTTTGTTATTTCCTCCCACAATTTCTTCACATTCTTCACCGATTGGACCCCACTGTCCCGGTTCGACATTTTCGGGCTATACTAAGCCTGACCGGACCCCCCGAAATCAAAAAAAAACTCCACATGAAAAATATTTATCGATAAACAAGGAAATTTTCAAATAGATTGAGTGTTTCATTATATCATTGTAATAATCAAATTCCAAATCATCCAACTTATAGGAACATGAGGAATGCGTGGTGTGATGTGGTGTGTGATAAGCGATAAGATTTTGTTTTCTATCCACTAGATAGACGGTATCTTCCATCTGGAGATAGAACTACCATTTGTATTTAAACATGAATCTTGATTTCATGGAGGAGACATTTGATAAAGAGTGCAGAGAATAGATATAGATTTATTGAAAATTACCAACTACACGATGTGTAATCCAATGAACACACTTATATGGATTAAATGGTGTGTATATCTCATTTATGCAGTGTTCCACTTCTCCAAGTGGATGGGCGATGTGGCGAAGCACACAGGCAGGACCCTATCTAGGAAGATATGACTAGAGGCATGCTGTGTACTAGAGTAAATATACACGACATGGTACATGAATTATGCCGAGTACATAGACACACCATGAGGTCACAAACACATGATTAATACAAATGCAAGACTAAGCACAAGAGAAAGACCCCAAGTGGCATGCAGCATAGTGAAACCCACTATACACACTATTAAAAAATGTCTTATACAAATAGAAATTTATTGATATATAATATCTCTGTTGTCACAAACAAGCATTTCCAATAGATATTATGTTTTATTAGTATTAGTTTTTAATACCAACACTTCTTTTTACCAATAGATATATCTATTGATATTGATCATTCAATAACAACATAATAGTTTCCCATAGTTGAATCTATTTCATTATCATATTAATACAAACATTTTTTTTCTAACACACAGATATGTTATTAATAATGCTATTTCCAAGAAATCTTTTTCAATCTATAAAAACTATTTCAATAAACTAATCAATAAAAAAAATTATCAATAGAAAATCTAGTGAAATATAGTATATATATATATATATATATTATTTTCATAACCAAATTTTTTTTTATTTTTGAGAGTTTTATTAAAAAAATATCATAATTAATTTTAAATTTAATTCTTTTAAAAAAGTATATATATATTTTTTATATTTATCAATATTTTTTATTCAATTTTATCAAAATATTAAATGTTTTTATATATTTCAGTTTTATTTAATTTTAAAAAAGTTAAATACTTTTTATATAAAAATAACACCACTAAATTCTAATCGGTGACCCATCGACAACACATCACCCACCTTTATCCCACCACCTTATCGCAACCATCCCTGATCAATCCCTACCACCTCCACTTCATGAGCATCCACCCTAGAAAAACACTACCTCCCCCACAACTGATATATCCTTTCATTTTTTAGTTTCTTTTCTCAATCATTCATAGAGATTATAAATGTAGCCCTAGATTGAGGAGCGCAATGCTGTGGATTAGTGGATGGTCAGTGTAACCAACAAATTCGATTGATTTTATTGTATGACATTATGTTTCTTTGGTAAGGGAAACATGTTTGTGGATTAATGTTAGGTGAAATTCCTTTCTCCAGTATCCCTTCCTATCTATCTCATGTATATTGTTACATTAGTGGCTTGATCGGAGTAATTGGATCACTTTTAGAGATTTATTTTAGTTGTGTGGAGAAAAATTCACATGTGGAATAAATACATGGCTCTAGTATATTGTTTTTATTTAGTAAACACTCTGATAGTGTGATTAACATCCTTTGGATGCTTATACGTAAGATTCAATGACCTTATATCAAAAATTCATTATAATCTATTAGGATGTTCAACCTATTGTATATATCTTTGTTGAGCAGATAAAATCTTCGTGAAAATGTGATTTGTCTTCATTATTGAGGTGTTCATAGGGTTGATTCTTTATCATGCATCAAATCAAACCATTTGGTGTAGGTGTTATCTAATAATTATGGTGGAATATTTTTTAGGCCTCTAATAAATGAGGTTACTAAATTTCTCTTGGGTTTAGTTTTATGAATTTAAGAATCCCTAACATTTCAATGATAGTTTTGTTCAATACAAACTAATTATAATGGGAATAAGGTCATTTCATTTCCAGGGATTCTTGATTTCACAATTTCCAATAATCATGGATATTTTATTTATTCAAATGGGGATATGATGATAAACCCTTGAGAAGAATATGAGAACTTTCTTCCGATGGTTGTGGCCTATTTGGAACATTCAATTTTTATATAAAAAAATTTGTGTGAAATGTTTGGTTAATTTTTATTTTTGTGACCCATTTTTTATTTTCCATAATCAGTGACCCATCTCCACCCCTTACCTCACCTCTTATATAGCACCACCCATTTTCCCACTCTCCCACCTCACATCACATCCTTCCCTAATCCAGCGTCACCTCCCATCACCCCACCACATTCTCCCCCAAATCCAGTTGTTTCCCTAAGCAACGTGACCCACATCTTCAATGACACCATCATCATCCCTAGATTTCTCCACTAACATCCCATCACAAACCCCTTGTATGTTCTCAACTGACATCACCCCATGACCCCTCCATCCCTAGAATCCCAACTTATCAACACCCCCCCTCCCACGACCCATCCATCTACGGTGTCCCAACACCCCTATCCCCAGTATCCCTACAAAACCCCACTAAACCCACCTTCCACATTCACCCTAACCCTAATCTAAATCACCTAGAATCCCCATACCCTCTCAATAGAGATTCACCACCACCCACTATCAGGTTGAGTGCAATTTATAAAGACAATAATGGATGGTTCGAGGATAAAACCCTCTAATTGTTGGGATTTAATTTCTTTATATGATTTTAATTTGAATAAAACTTCTCATTCATTTTGTTACTTGTTGGAACCAACTTTCTTATTATGGTTGTGTTTTATTGACTAATGATTACATTAAAATAATCACTACACTATATCTGTATAACATGGTTATTATAAAATTAATTGATTGATTGTAAAACATATTGGGTGTTGATTTTAATGTCATGTGTGTTTATTAACATGTATTTTTCATAGGTTGTTTATTCAAAATCAGATTCAATATTCATTGGATAAAACCATGTATGTGGAAATTTTTTATTGAATACTTTTAGAGAACATTTACAAGCTAATTTAATGGGATCTATATGGTAAATAGAATTTATTTCATGATGAATCCAAGCTTGCTGTATATACTCATGGGCTATAATTGTGACTTGAAATAATTTCCTTATATTTGTTTCTCAATTATTGATGGGTTTGAAATTTATAGATTCCTTTGTACTAAATTTGATACTGAACTAAATGAAAAATATGATAAAATTTGTCTCAGGAATTATACTTATGGTTTTCGGAATCAAAGGAAGCTTGAATGATCATTGTTACTTAGTATTGAGATTTATGCTCATGGTTTCAGTAATCTAGATGATCAAATTAATTCTTTCAATCAAATTTTACTTTTAGGTGTTAAATGGACCAACTAGTTTTATCTTTAGGAAATGGAAATGGTGTTGATACTCTGGGATTTAATTTAATTGAAGGAAACAACCCAATGATTTTAATAAAGATTAAATTTTTAGGAGATTAGTTTATTATTTTTGTTTTCACGTAGTTTTTAGAGATTATATGGTTAACATGCTTGCTATGTTTATCACTCTTTTTTCATGTGGATTAACTCAGTGAAGTGTTTTTAGGAAATTTGGAGATGGTCTAGTTGGTGGAGTCTTGATTTTCATGCTAGGTTGTTTGTATACTTTTCATTCTCGTTTTTTTATTATGTGCGATGAGATAGTGGTTTGAATATTATGATTTTGTTCAAGTTTTGTTGATGTTTGTGATGAAATGTTTTTATGGACTCATTTGTATGAGTTATTGGTATTATTTTTATGTTCTATATTAATGGATAAATCAAATTATTTTGAATTTATTTTAATTTTTTTTATGGTTAAAATGAAACAAGATGGTGTCCTATCTGAATTTAACTTTACAAGTGCTTAATGTTCAACCTTTGTTCTTAAAATAATGTTTTTTTGAACATTCAACCTTTAGACATGTGGGATAACCTTGTGGAAAGACTTCTAGTATAATTTCTATTGGTTTATATTTGTATCTTACATGGGATTTTGGTGTTTATCTTGTAGTCGAGCCTCATATTTCTGAAAAAATTAGGAATCATACTAGTCTTACTGAGGGAATCCTCTCTTTGGAGCTCTATGCATTAGATTGCAATTCTTAATCAAAAGTTCCTCTTTTCAGAAATATAATTCTTATAAAATAACTCATTGTTGTTAGAAATATCCCTCCTCAACTTGGACAACTACTATGATCATTACCCGGCTACTACTATGATATTTTTTTGATTATCTTTCCTATTTAATTTCAAACATGGTATCCTTCCTTTATTATAATACTATTTTTGCAATTATTTTCTTTTCAATACATTTTTTTGAAGGTGATTTTACATCATAAAACAGGTTTTTTATTTTAAGATAAAGGTGGATGTTTTGTTAACTAAACTAGAAAGACAAAGCTACACTTTTTATGGGTGTTATTGTTTTTTTCTATACCCTTTTTTCTGCACAATTTATTAAATCTGTGGATTGCATTTTTTATACATTATTATTTTTTCTGGTTTAAATTCATGCTGATATTTTCTTTGATTTATGGGTATGATTTTTGATTGTGTTTTTTGTAGATATTAGAGCTGAAGGGTGTTACATAACATCAACTTGAGGTTCCTCAATGGTATTGTAGTTAACTTGGTGTGTTTCTTTTAGAGGACTACTTGTGGGGTGATAAAAGATCTTCATGGGAAGTAACCATTCTTCAACAATGATGGGTTATGGAGGATTTTAGCCAAGAGATGATAGTACTGGAAGATTGTAGTCAAGAGATGACATGGCTAGTGGGGGTGTGGTGGCGACAACTGCATATATAGATCTTCATTTTTTATGGTCTTATCAATCAACATCAACTTTGTATTGATTCATCTTGTATTAAATTATTTAATTAATATAATTAATATTTTTCTAAGTTTGAACATGTGTGAAAATCATATTTAGATTGATAATTAAAATATAAGTATTATATATGACAAATTAATAAATATAATATGAAATTTTAATAACAATAAAAAATTATAATTTTTATTTTAATGTAATTTATAAATAGATAATATATGTTGGTAATATTATTACCAACAGATATATTTTTAATATGAATATATTGATAAACACTTTGACCAACATATATATTATCTATTAGTATTATTATAACAGTAACAGACCTATTTTATCTTTCACAATAACATTTATCAACAGAGTTTTTAACGTCAGTTTTGTGACGGGAAATTTTTTGTTGGTAAAACATTTTTCCAATAGAAAATTCAATTATACCAATAGATATATCCCAGTGGGAAAATGATAACTATTTTATAGTGAATTCATGGATACCTACATGGTTGGAAATCCATTTACCTATAGGTACATGACTAGATGATGGAGCTAGACCAGAAGTCATCAGTATCCCCTCACATACTCTGTACCCCTTGGTTTCTTTTTAGGAAACATAAAACTCTCATATCTCATTTGTTTGGACTCATATTTTGGCCTGTTAATAGACTACATTATGTTTTATTCCACTTAGTACACAATTGTTCCCTTCGTTGGGGGTTTGGGATTTTATGTGAGGTGTTTTGAGTGTGATTATTATTGAGGCAATTACCAGTGATGATAGTTATTAGGAAGAATCATTAGAGGATTCCTATTGATTAGAACCCCCATCAGTTTGGGTGCAGGTCCTCTATCTACTGAGTGGAACCCACCTATCAGATATGGAATGGGTCCTTGAGATTATAGATTAGAACCCCCTTTCTTACCAGGGAATGGGTCCACAACCAATAGAGTAGACCCCCAACAACTTTGGTGCATGCCCTTTATCTACTGAGTGTAACCAGCCTATCAGATAGGGCACATGTCATGATGAAAATAGAGTGGAAATCCCCATCATCTTGGACATGGTTCCTCTATCTATAGAAGGGAACCCCTAATCATATAGGGTGAGAGCTCTCATGAAACTAGAGTGAAACCCCCTATCTCATCTGGGCATGGGTCTTTGAACTTTAAAGTGCAGCCCTCATGATGCCATAGGGTGAAAGTCCTCTATGGATACTTATATAGTGAAACCCCTCGGACACAACATGGCACTAGTACACTACATAGATTTTGTTCCCCCTCTAATGTGAGATGTAGTGGAGAACTGTGGGCCTTCACAAATTTACTTCTGGGTAGATGGATGGGATTCTAGGTATCATTGATGGACTTTTGGAACTATTGAAGAATATTTTATTTGGTTGGGATGTGAGAAGGAGATCCCCTTACTCTGTCATTTTGTATTATTTTTTATAAGTATATATATATATATATCCATAACTTTATATTTGGTTACACTCCTTCCATGGGATGTGAAGACGTTTAGGGTATTCTATGTTCTTTACATTTTTAGCTTCTCATTGTTTGATGAGGTTAATCTACTACTATGGGTGGAAGAGACTCCATGTGTAGTCCCTATATACACTGTGTTGATCCCTTTGTAATTGGACGTGGTTACACTTTCTATTAATTGGGTTGAGCTTAATCATGTTTACTATATACTATCTTTTTTATTTATAATTTGTCTCTTACTTCCCTCACCCCTTTAGCTTTCGTGGTTTCCTACTAGGTATGTATATACTCATCCCTTTATAGGATTTTCCCACATATGTTGTGTCTAATGTAGAAGAAAAATGGGTCGAGGGTGACATCGGATGAGCATTTGGATATTGGGGGCTTTGGATTGTGTATGGTGGTTGCAGCTTAGAGATCAAGTGTTGGGATCCCTTAGAAGTTTACTTTCTAGTTTTGTTAGGTGGAGACATATTTTTGGTTGGGTGTGTATTTTTCTCCTTTAATTTTCAGTTTACACTATTGTTCTCCTATACAACCTATAGGTTTTAATTTATTCCTTAATTTATATCTATTGAATCATTTTATTATTATTCATCTACACATCTGCATTGAGATGGTTAGGTATATGAGAACTGGTACATTAGGAAGAGGCCTCCCATTTAGGGTATGCCTTTTAACGCTTGTCAGCACCCATGGCCTATAGAATTGGGCTTGGGGAAGTTGCAAATCGAGCACCGATTATGGATGGGTTGTGAAATTAAACTAATTAAGATAGATAAAAATGTAGGAAAATAATAAGGTATAACAAAAAATTGAAAAAATTGAGTATTAGGTTGAACCAAATGTATTGTATGTTACAAAAAGGTTTCATATGGAAAGACCTTTTCATATTGATGATTTAAGGTTCATATTTTTATATTATAATAAACATTTTTGTTTTAGTATTTAGTTAAAAGAGGACATTGAAAATGAAGCAAATATATGTATAAATCTATAAAAAATTATGTCTTATATCTGAATAAGGTAGGATATCTAAATTGATGATAATGCTTGTATTTAACTATTCTGATGGAAAAGATGAGTTTTCTAGTCTTACCAAATGTAGTGAGGTTGATATCTTAATATAAATTAAATTTTTTTACTCTCAGATATTTTCATTAGTAGGTGATATTTATTGATGATATTATTTTATATTCCAAAATTTATGAGGATTATATGAAAAAACTACGTTTTTTTCATTAGTAGTGTTTCTGTATGGGTTTGGAAACGTATATTAAATGCTATCAATAACCTTGAGAAGTGATTTTATGATTATGCTATTTTTTACAGTTAACTATTGAAGAACACATGATTGAGGTACAAATAAATCTTTAGTTTAATATTCTCTTAATATTTAGGTAATAAAGATTCTATTGATTTCAAAAAAATCAAGTTATAGAATATTGGAAACCTTTGGATTGATAATTGACTCATGATAATTTTTTGTGAAGTTCATCACACTTTTGGGATTTTGGTATAAATTGGATAGCGTGTGATTTAATGACCTAGTGATTAATACAATTTTAATGTTAACGATAATGTTAATTTCTTAAAGAATAAATGTTTTCACATTGGTTTAGTTTCAAGGATATTCAGATTTTTTGGGAAATGAAATTTTATGGAGAATATATGATTGGTGTATAAACATACTTATGTATAAGATTGAATGATATATTAATGTTTTTTGAGGAATGATAAGAAAATTAATATACCCTAAGAGAGTAACATTTATATCCAATTAGAATATATCTCCTAGATAGTGAATATGTTTATAATACCCTCCCTTAATTTCATCAGTTATTAATAATTAAATATTTTAAGGCACAATTTAGTTATGGGATGTAAAATGTAATTTTATAAGATTTTAGATAAATTAAATTGATACAATCATTGATAGCTCATGTTACACACAACATCAAAACAATGAAACCTTCAACTAAAATGAACAGCTATATATTATTCTTTTATAAATAATTTAATCATTTGGAAATTAAAATATAGTAATTAATTAAAATAAGTACATCTTATTATTTTTCATTGATTAATATTTTAGAAAGATTCATTTTGAAGAAACACTAAAAAAGAATTTTATTTTATATTAAGGAATTAAATTGATCACATTTAAGAGTTTATTATAATAGGTAATATATTTATTTTTAAACTAAAATTTATATATTCTATTATTTTAGAAATGATATGAAACAAGACTAATGATAATTGAAGTTCGAATAGTTTAATTTTCTAAAATTGAAATTTTGATTTTATTTTATACAAATATAAAAGATAAATATTTTAATTTTAGAATTTTAATTAGTTTAAATAAACTTAATTTATAGACTAAAAATGTTAAAATTTTCATAAGATTAAATTTTATAATATGTTCTTGAAAAATATATTTTTAGTTGAAATGCGGAAAATATTATTTTTTTCTAAAATCGTTGTGTTTATAAAAATATCAAGAAGTAAATATGACTTCAAATCTTATAAGATACCTTTCAAGATCAAATGTAAATTATTTAAGTAAAACCATACATTTCAAATATAATGAGTTTATAAAAAATATATTTGATATAATTATCATAAGTAATACTTTCCAATAAAGGGATGTGTTTTCTCTTTTTAATCATTTAAATATAATTTTGGTAAAATTTTGAATGTTCATGATATGAAAGCCGTAGAAGTTTTATTTTATTTTTTAGAAAACCTATATATCTCATGAAAATAAAATAAATTTATAACTTTATCATACACATAAATTTTATGCTTAAAAATTCACTTTCCCAAAAATGATTATCTACGCATTACACATGCAAATATTAGAATTAATATTTATTGCATATATAATTTTTTTTGTAAAATAGATTTAAAATTTGGAAAAAATAGTTAAAATTATTTCATTTGGGACTTTTTAATTTCAATCAATAAAAATTCATCATTTATGAAAAAAAATATTTTCCACAGATAAACCAAATATCGTAAAAATGAAAATAATAAGATTAAAGAAGTTAAAAAAATTCTTGAAACAAGTTTGAAAATGAATTTTTGAGGGATTATCAGAATTATATCATCCACCTATCAACTAATGTCAATTTTTTAGCCATTTAGACAATTGAAATAATTTATCACTTTATATTAACATAAAATATTTACAAAAACATCATTCTCACCACTTGTAAAAGGGACCTCTCATAACCCCTTAATGACCACTCCAAATTCCAATTTCCTCTTGAAAATATGAGAAATTTAATTCTATTAGGATAATATTTGACATATTCTAGATCCTTTTCAGAATAATTTATCCTAATCATTTAATTTCTATGTAGTCGTCTAAGGGAAAACTTATATCCTCAATGTGAGTACATTTCCCCTAACTTTTTTTCATTTATTTATTATATTCCCAAATATAAATTTGGAATTACAATATAATAAAATCAGTATTATTTTATACTGAATTTTACTATTCTTTATAAATAAGTATTAAGCACATTTACCAATTTATATTAATAAAAACTAAAAGGTCATTTGTGGGTTGTTCGAACTACTACCTCCATAATGTGACAACATCTATTTGTCACCATTACCTCTATTCTCTAGTTATATGGATTATATTGATGAATAAAAGTTACATATAAAATATTTTGATTATTATAAACAATACAATTAGAATTCACCATATTTCCCTCACATTCATCTAGAAACAAAAATACTAACTTTTTATTGTGCTGATTACCACCTCCCCAAAGTAAAATATCTCTTCTTTCATATAGTTTAATTTTTATTTATTAAAATCTAAAAAAATATAATAAATAATCTTAAAATTAACTAAATATTATAATTTTATTAATTTTATTAAATATACTATTTTAAAAATATCACATTCAAATTCATAATCATCCATTAATTATGGTATGTCCATGATTGTTTAAGTTTAATAACCTACATAAGAAATTTTAAAAGTAAAATAATTGATGACCATGAGAATATAAATTGATATTATTTATCATATAAATAATTAAATAATTATTTTATATTGTTTCTGAAATGGTTACATTAATATTAAACTCAATAATTATGATACCATCATTTGTTTTTTAAGAATCAAAGAAACAAGATTGTCACAAATTTAATATACCAGAATTGTGACTAAAAAATCATTTAACGAACTTATAACTATATAAATGGTCATTTTAAATTATTTCTATAAACATTTATGATATAATAATGATTAACTCCGAGATACAAACAAATAACAATAACACTATTATAAATCTAGTTCAAAAAGATCAAGATTAGTCACCCATGATATTGAAAATGAATACTAAATAACTAATAAACATGTAGAGAGAAATTATAAACAAACCATATAAAAGTTTATATACATGAATAAGTATATGAAATAGTTTATTTAGATGGTTAATTTTTCATAAAAATGTTTTATGTGCTTTAGTGGATATCGGAAATTATGGTAAGGCGGTTCTTTATCTTAAATTTTATTTCCAAATACATGTTTCATATTATGCACCCTGTCACCTTTAATATTATGCGACTACATCAAAATTAATTAATTTTACCACAATCACTTAATTAATTTGGTTTGAATATCTATATCATGTTTATTATTTAAATGATTTTCATTCAAAGGATACCAAGGTCATAATGTTCTTTGTAAACTCAAATACCTTTACGTAGATAAAATAATTCTTATCAAATATATTCATTATATATTTGATTAATTACACATTAATATTTTATTTTATGGTTATTTATCCAAATTATTTTGATAAAATTACATATTTTATCAAAATCATCTTCCCAAATGAATTTATTAAAAATAAAAAGTTTATCATTTTTCAGAATAATTGTTATCATCTTTAATGATGGTTTCCCCAACATATAAGTATTTTTATTTTCTATTAAATGTTTTTAAATATGTTTAGAAAACTAATTACATGTTATCTCATGAGAAATTTATATGTTCTTTCTCATTTCTCAAAACAATGTATTTACCCTTTCTATGATGTGTGTTTCTGATAGAGGTATTTCAAAAAAATCCATTTTTCAAAAAAATTGTCACGACCCGTCCTCGGGGCCCATGCCATGACTACCCCAAGCCCGCCGTCCATAGGCCAGGGGCTAGCGACTAGCACCAAAGGCATAAATACCGATAACTGGGAAGGCATTTCCTTTATAAAAGAAAACAAACATCGCAGAGTACAAGAGGATGTAAAACACTAAATACAAATAAAAGTGATGAAAAGTAAATGGGCCAGAATACAAACCCAACTGAAAGTACAGCTTCAAATGAACAAAAGTACAATAGAAAAAGGCAATAGTTGGAAGAATGGAAGAGGATCCTGGGTCTTCCTCCTCGGATCCTACCTGAAGGGTAGGTACAGATGGCGCAGCTCCTAGATCGTCCACCACAGATCCTACCTGAAGGGTAGGTACAGATAGCCTCTGCAACGCTCTTGCCCGTCAACCTTTTCCGTGTGTCGTTTCGTCATGAAGTCCACCTCCGGATACTGACTCGTCGTGTGGTCCACCTCCGGGTATTGACTCGTTGTGTAGTCCACCTCCAGGTACCGTCCAGTCCTCGAACACTCGGCCTCCGTTAGTACTGCCCGTCGTCTGCAACCAACACAATGAGGTGCAGGCATAGCCCGTGCAGGGGTGAGTATAACGATACTCAGTAGGGACCCTGAGACACTCAAGGTCTCACTAAAACCAACATTGATAACCACAAAGAAGATCTCAACAGATAACCTCTACTTAGGTATATGCCCATACAATACCTAAGTTATCAAGTAACCCATCTCAATCATGAGGAAACACAAAGATTATGAAATCAACGGATAAAAACTACCCAGGTATATGCCCATACATATACCTATATTATCAAGTGACCAATCTCAAACATGAGGTATACACAAAGGTAAAAGACTCAGCTCAAACCAGGATTTTCATTATCGAAACCGTAACTGCTGAAGAGCCCCGTCTCTAGAGTGTACAGTGGTCCCGTCACGACTCTGAGGTACTTCTCACTAACCTATGACTGATGAGGTACTCCTCCTGTCGAGTACCGCGGGTCAGCCACCCAAACACAGTAGTGCTTCCCGCCGGGGTATGCCACCCAAACACAGTAGTGCACACCCCTTAATAGCCTGCATAGGTACTCTCCGGACGAGTACTGCGGGTCTGCACTGTCTCACAGGTAGTGCTCCGTCCGCCATGGTTCTGCACCCAAACAAATTAGTGCTCCATCCACTGGGCTAGTCGACTCACTCCAAGTCGAGTTGGTCAAGCAGTCCTCAGGTCTCAGTCGGCTACACGGTATCCATACTCCGCACGATCGTCTCTGGGAGGGTCCGCTCCACGAGCTACAGGTCGATACTCCAAGAATCTCCAAGTACCAT
The DNA here is from genome assembly GCA_963277665.1 of Viscum album. NCBI lineage: Eukaryota > Viridiplantae > Streptophyta > Magnoliopsida > Santalales > Viscaceae > Viscum > Viscum album. The sequence goes on from OY728119.1 coordinate 2,047,538,980, forward strand.
GAAGAAGTATCTAAAAGGACCGCCTTGTCATAGGGGTCTCAATGCAACAGACAACACGTCAATCGGACGCCCGGTCTGTGAGGTATTAGCCTTTTCATCCCAGGGGCCCGGTTGGTTTCATGTGCGAACCAACCTGACTGTATCTCAACTGTACCCCGAACTCTCATAGGGTATGCTCATAGGGACTGTTTCTCAACGTGATCACCAAAGCCGCTGACAGTTCGTCAAAAGGACGTCCAATCTGAAAGTTATCAGCTTTTCCGTTCCAGGGGCCCAGTAGGATTCGTGAGCGAACCAACCCGACCGCACACTGACATTGTCCAAAACTCGAGCGTAGTAAGCCAAAAGTTCCGTCTCATCAATAGGAATCCAACAAAGTCGACGGCACGTCAATTGAAAGTCCGGAGCTCAAGATATAAGCATTTCCGCACCGAGGGCCTGTTTGGTTTCGTACCCGAACCAACCCGGCCGAACCCCACGTTCTCCGAATACTTCAGTGTAATATACCGAAACAACCTTCATGATCCAAGGATCTCTACTCAACCGACGGTGCATCGATCGGAGGTCTGTAGCCCAAGTTATGGGAAAAAGACCAAAAGAGGTCCGGAAGTGGGGGTTTCGGGCCCGGCCCGACATGGCTAGAGACCCCCTGGGTCGACCTGACCCGGGTCCGGGTCTGGCCCGCTTGGGTAAGGCCCAGCCCCCTTGGGCGTGGCCCGGCCCGGCCTGGCCTGGGTGCGGCCCGGCCCGGCGGGCCGCGCGGCGCGCTTGCGCACCGACCAGGAGGCTCGGCCGAGCGTTGAGACGTGTAGGGGGGGGGGGGGGGCGCTAGCCCCCGCTCGCTTCGCTAACCACGGCCCCACGTGGGGCCGCCCCTTGCCACGAGACGCAGCCGAGCGCCGCGTCCCGCTTCTCCGGTCCCGCGTGGTCCCGGGACTAGCGACCTGCCACCGCAGCTGAAGCCGCGGCGGCCCTCGTCGGCGGCGCGTCGGGCGCTGCCGCATCCTGGAGGCCTGCCGGTCTCAGCCTCCCGCGTTGCCGTACCAGTGAGGCGCACCGACGGTATTTTTCGCGGACCACCGGACACGCTCTGGTGGTCCTTTTTGCTTGCCGCCTTCGCCAATGGTCCTCCCGGGACCCGACCATCACTGTGGAGGCTTCAAAATTACCTTGCGGCCTCGTTTGTCGTCACCCATCAATCCGCTCTCAACGTCCAACCAGTGGAGTCTTCGAATCACCTCCACGGCCCCGACTCTGGCCGCAGTTTCGTTCGGCCTCAATGGCGCGTCGCGACGGCGCCGCGCTTCTTCGCCGCGTTCTTTCTCGTATCCGCGCGGTGTCGTTGCACCGTGCCGCCTTTGTTCATGATGCAACGAATCAAAACAACAATGGGGGTGGAGAGTCAGCAGTGTTCTTGCTGTCCAACCTCCTCCCGTTAAGTTGGTATCAAGTGGCAGAAATACGAAGAACAACAAGGATTTTTCACGAACGAAGGAAAACAACCCAAACAGTTTTTCCCGCAAATTAATATTCCCAACCCGCAAAAGAAAATCATTTGTGGATCAACTTGAGGATGAGTTGATCTGAGTTCTTTGTTTTAAAAGGAATGAACCAGGGGAATATAGACTTACACAAAAAAATAAATAACCCCTACCTCAACGTTGTCGTCGAATGAGAGTTCATTGCGGAATTAACCGTTGCGGAAGAAGAGGATTGTCGCGGAAGAGAAGGATCGTCGCAGAAGAAAGTGTCATGGAAGGAACATCGTTGGCGTCGCGGTATATGGTGTCGCGTAGTCGATCTCCGAGGATTCAGAATTCTTGTCGACATTCGTCGGAGGTCGGCGTTCTTCTCGTTCTTCGCGTTCTTCGTGTTCTTCGTCGAAGAAGAAGAACTTCAAGCCCCTTAGCTTTTCTCCCCAAAATCCTCTCAACACAACAAGACCAACTAAATAAAATAAGTGGTGTCTTATTTAATTTACACACAAACCAACGCTTGAAAAAATTCAAAAAGAAAAGAAACAATCAATTAATTGAGGGGTTTAAAACCGCCCAATTAATAGAGGCGTTTATTAAAAAGTTTAAACGCAAGAGTGGACTTCGTATAATAGGGGGTGCGGGTGCGTTATTTAAGAAGAAAAGAAACGGTGGGGCTCGTGTGGGCCCCACCCCACCTTAATCCTCTCAAAGGAAGTTATCAACAAGTGGGTCCCACCCCTATATCCCTTACATAGGTTATAACCACATAAGAGAGAGGAAAAGTGTTGTGACACAACACTTAATAAACTTAAAAAGAAAAGAAAAATATAATTGTAAAACAATTATATTATTATCCCTCACTTTAATTAAACAACTCAACCCGAGAAAACGCAACTCCAGAAAGGGGTCTTCTTAAGCAATTACTGGCACTACGAGTTCATCGGTGCCCTCAGATTTCAATTCTGAGCACCAGTTCAAAAATTAAAAAACCCGCTCGTTCGTTCACTGAACGCACCCGAGCTAAACTTCTGAAAATTATTCCGGGCACACCGGGCCTAAGAATCAGGTGCCGTCAGAAACTGCGTTCTTGTAAAATTCCAAAGAAAATTAAGAAAAAAATTTCCTTGAAATTTCCAGGTCTTTACATTACTCCCACCTCAGGGATTTACGTCCTCTTAAAGCTTTAACACAAACTAGGGTCACAAAAGTGGTACAAAGCACGCATCTGAGCCTTCCACTCCCATGTGCTTACCTGGAGGTTCCCATACTGCTAGTGAAAGCGCACCCGAGGAATCAACCGTTCTCGGAGGATCCGCCCCTGTCGATCCTCGATCCCCACTGGAACCTCCGTGAAAGTCACCCCATCGCCATCGTCTAGCTCCCCATGGTCGCTGATATGCGTCGGGTCAAGCAAGTATCTCCCCAGTTGAGATACATAGATATCGTCGTGCATCTGGTGCAACTGAGGTGGATGGGTCAAGCGGTAAACCACCTCTCCTACCCATCTAAGGACCTAGAAAGGTCCGTTGAACCTCGGAGATTACTTGTCGCCTCGGCCACATCTTCGTAAACCTCGTCGAGGTGAGACCCGTATAAAGACGTGATCGTCATCCTCGAACTCTAGAGGTCTCCAATTCCTATTAGAACTGAAACTCAAAAGACTGCTGCCACGAGGGTAATGTTGACCAACTCAAGAGTGATCGGTTGCAACCTCCTTTGCATGAGTTTATCCTATGCTTCCTGGGGTTTCCTTTTCGCTGACCAAGGAAAACCCATCCCGACGTCGTAGTTAAACCACAACCTTTTTCCTAATACCTTCAATTTGTGTATGAACTGTGATTGCCCAGTCCATACTCAAACCAACGTCGTAAGGCCTCAACGCTACCACCAAGAGATCCCAACCAAAACTCTCGCCTCGAGGGTCTGACCACACTGTCGGCGTAAGTGTGATTATCGAGTCTTCTCCCAAGGTATCTCCAGTCGTGAGGGTCAAGTCTACAGCTTACCAGAAACTCTAGGTCTGGGACAAGATTCGTGGAAGGAAGGAATTATTCGTATCAACTTCTGTTACTACGGCAGCTAGTAGTGGACACAGACTATCCCTCAAATCATTCTTAGAGCCATTGGGTCACTCTCCCTGACCACATGCAGCTACTCTCTTCCCATGCCCTCCAACTCCCTTAGCCTGGTGGGGACAACTAAGGTGGGTGGTTGTAGCATGTTAAAATGTACACCACCTCATGCTGCTCTCTTAACTCTGCCTCCACGTCTACTGCTTCACAGACTCAAATCTCCTTAAAGCTTCCTCTTCTTGAAACATTTAACATGCTCGAGTCTCTAAGACTGGCGTCGGTTTCCTATTTCTTACTGCACTGTGCAGTCTTCATCCGCCCCTGGATGATCTACACCTTCTTTGCCTACGATCTGAAAGAGCTGCTAAATTTATCCTTTGCCAAAAATAGAAACTCGGTCTCATCCCCTAGATAAACCACGCCCATTGCCTAATACAGTCAATCCTGACATGAATGATGTATTCATGCCATGGATGACGTCGTAAGGCCTCGACGTTACTACCAAGAGATCCAACTGTCACTCTCACCTCCAATGGTCGAGTCACACTGTCGGCATTAGTGTGAGGTCACTGGGTCTCCTCCAGTAGAAATCTCGAAAGTGAGGGTCAAGTCAACAGTTTTAACCAGGACCACTCAGTATCAACCAAACAAAAAGACAGGAAAGAAAACATCACAAAGATAAGTGTCTTTTAATTATTGCAACTCATAGTAAAAAGACAGAATTACAACAGCAATGTGGAACTAGAAGTACAAGGGATGTATCCACTAGTTCTTCCCCTGTCCACCTGCTCTCGGAGCTCTACTACCTTGTCCACTGCTCGGCTGTTGCTCACGCACCCGCCGCTGCTTCTACCTCGGTGGATCCTCCAAAGCCTGCGGATCAACTGTGCGAGGAGTCGGACAGTCACGTGCCAGGGGACCCTTCCTGCCGCATTCATAACACTTCATGCTCCTCGTACGGCTGGCTCTGGTCCTCTTAGACCACTGCATCATCTGTCTACTGCCCACAGATGACTCGGCTACTGATCGAAAATCCTGCGGTAAAGGCAGCAGCTCCTGTACACGCTCGGGGTGTAGAGATACTGGCACAAACTCCACCCTGAAGAAGGTCTTGAAGTCTTCCCATGTGAAGTTCATCCCTTCACAAAACTGGAACAAGTGGCTCCACCACCTGCCTGCTGCTGCCTGAAGAAGGCTGGCAGCAAAGATCACCATAAAGTCTGCTGGCGTCCCCACTAGCCTGAAGACTCTCACCACAAGCTCCATCCAATCCTCAGCCGCCTGTGGGTCCGTCTATCCCCGGAACCTGGGTGGTATCTGGCGCTGGAACACGTGCAGCGCACTCAAGTGGCGTGCATCGCCTACTACTAGGGATGGTGGCATCGGTGGCCCAACGTATGGTAGTACCGTTGGTGCCTCCGCTAGTGCCTCAACTGTAAGAGGACCCTGTACTAAATCCTCCTCACTCTACAGGCAGTCAGTACGCACATCCCTCTGGGCTCTAGCTAGTCGTCCATAAAAAGGAATCCTGAAAGAAACAACGTGACATGGTTAAATGATTTATACCTGGTGAGCTGACCTGGTATGAGCTGACTTTTAAAAACTTCTGGAAACACACACGCAATCAGTGTTTTCGTGCACAAAGTCGGAAATCAGTTGTCAGGGTCCTGGTGTATGGATATGCCGGCCGCCCGCACCAACACTGGACTCCCTGAACTGAAAACCAGACTCGGTACTCTTAACACTATCGCTTCACAGAAAAAAAAATATCATAGTTATAAGTTCTGCGTTAGAACCGACTCCTCTGATACCAATTTGTCATGACCCGTCCTCGGGGCCCATGTCGTGACTACCCCAAGCCCGCCTTCCATAGGACAGGGGCTGGCGACTAGAACCAAAGGCATAAATCCCTATAACTGTAGAGGAATTGCCTTTATAAAAGAAAACAAACACCAGAGAGTACAAACGGAAGTAAAACACTAAGTACAAAAGAAAGTGTTGAAAAGTAAATGGGCCAGAATACAAACTCAACTGAAAGTTCAACTACAACTGAACAAAAGTACAACAGAAAACGACAACAACTGGAAGAACGGAAGTGGCTCCTAGGTCGTCCTCCTCTGATCCTACCTGAAGGGTAGGTACAGATGGCGCAGCTCCTGGATCGTCCACCACAAATCCTACCTGAAGGGTAGGTACAGATAGCCTCTACAATGCTCTCGCCCGTCAACCTCCTCTGTGTGTCGTCTCATCTTGAAGTCCACCTCCGGATACTGACTCGTCATGTGGTCCACCTCTGGGTACTAAATCGTCGTGTGGTCCACCTCTGGGTACCGTCCAGTCCTCGAACACTCGGCCTCCGTCAACACTGCATGTCGTATGCAACCAACACAACGAGGTGCAGGCATAGTCCGTGTAGGGGTGAGTATAACGATACTCTGTAGGGACCCCGAGACCCTCAAGGTCTCACTAAAACCAACATGGATAACCATAAAGAAGATCTCAACAGATAACCTCTACTTAGATATATTCCCATACATATACCTAAGTTATCATGTAACCCATCTCAATCATGAGGAAACACAAATATTATGAAATCAACAGATAACCACTACCCAGGTATATTCCCATACATATACCTATGTTATCAAGTGACCCATCTCAAACATGAGATATACACAAAGGTCAAAGACTCATCTCAAACCAGGATTTTCATTATCGAAACTGTAACTGCTGAAGAGCCCCGTCTCTGGAGTGTACAGTGGTTCTGTCACGACTCCGAGGTACTGCTCACTAACCTAAGACTGCTGAGGTACTACTCCTGTCGAGTACTGCGGGCCAGCCACCCAATCACAGTAGTACTTCCCGCCGGGGTATTCCACCCAAACACAGTAGTGAACACCCCCTAATAACCTGAAGAGGTACTCTCCGGACGAGTACTGCGGGTCTGCACTGTCACACAGGTAGTTCTCCATCCGCCATGGGTCTGCACCCAAACAAAGTAGTGCTCCGTCCACTGGGCTAGTCGACTCACTCCATGTCAAGTCGGTCAAGCAGTCGTCAGGTCTCAGTCAGCTACACGGTCTCCATACTCTGCACGCTCGTCTCTGGGAGGGTCCGCTCCACGAGCTACAGGTCGATACTCCAAGTATCTCCAAGTCCCACGAAGAAGTATCTCAAAGGACCGCCTCTTCATAGGGGTCTCAACGCAACAGACGGCGCGTCAATCGGATGCCAGGTCTTTGGGTTATTAGCCTTTTCGTCCGAGGGGCCCGGTTGGTTTTGTGTACGAACAAACCTGACCATATCTGAACTATACCCCGAAATCTCATAGGGTATGTTCATAGGGATCGTTTCTCAATGTGATCACTAATGCTGCTGACTGTTCATCAAACGGACGTCCGGTCTGAAAGTTATCAGCTTTTCCGTTCTAGGGACCCCGTTGGATTCGTGAGCAAACCAACCGGAACGCACTCTGACGGCATCCAAACCTCGAGCAGAGTAATCGAAACGTTACGTCTCATCAAAAGAAATCCAACAAAGTCGACGGCATGTCAATCGGTCGTCCGGAGCTCAAGATATAAGTGTTTTCGCTCCGAGGGCCCGATTGGTTTCATATCCGAACCAACCTGGACGAACCCCAAGTTCTCCAAAACCTTTAGTGTAATATTCCGAAACGACTATCTCGATCCAAGGATCGCTATGCAACCGACGGTGCGTCGATTGGAGATCCGTAGCCCAAGTTATGGGCAAAAGACCGAAAGAGGTCAGGAAGTGGGGGTTTCGTGCCCGGGCCGACCCGGCTGGAGACCCCCTGGGTCGGCCCGAACCGGTTCGACCCGACCCGGGTCCGGGTCTGGCCCACTTGGGCGTGGCCTGGCTGGCACGGCCTGGGCGTGGTGCACTGGCTCACCGACCAGGAGGCTCGGCCTAACCGGCCGAGTGTGGAGACGTGGGGGGGGGGGCTGCCCCCCGCTTGCTTCGCTAACCGTGGCCCCGCATGGGGTCGCCCCTTGCCACCGGACGCGGCCGAGCATCGTGTCCCGCCTCTCTAGTCCCGCACGATCACGCGACCCGCGACCTGCCGCCGTGGCGGCCCTCCCCGGCGACGCGACGGGCGTCGGCGGTATTTTCTGTGGACCATCGGACGCACTCCGGTGGTCCGTTTTGCTCGCCGCCTTCGCCAATGGTCCTCCCGGGACCCGACCTTCACTGCATAGGATTCAAAATTACCTTGTGGCCTCGTTTGTCGTCGCCCGTCAATCCGTGCTCAATGTCCAACCAGTGGAGTCTTCAAATCTCCTCCGCGGCCCCGACTCCGGCCGCGTTTCGTTCGGCCTCAATGGCGCGGCGCGACGGCGCCGCACTTCTTCACCGCATTCTTTCTCGTATACGCACGGTGCCGTTGCACCATGCTGCCTTTTTTCATGCCTCAACGAATCAAAACAACAAAGGGTGAGGAGAGTCGGCCATGTTCGTGCGGTCCGACCTCCGCCCATTAAGTTGGTATCAAGCGGCCCAAAAGACGAAGAACAACAAGGATTTTTCACGAACAAAGGAAAACAACCCAAACAGTTTTTCCCGTAAATTAATATTCCCAACCAGTAAAAGAAAATCATTCGTGGATCAAATTGAGGATGAGTTGATCCGAGTTCTTTGTTTTAAAAGGAAGGAACCACGGGAATATAGACTTACACAAAAAAAAATAACCCCTACCTCAATGTTGTCGTCGAATGAGAGTTCGTCGCAGAATTAACCGTCGCGAAAGAAGACGATCATCGTGGAAGAGAAGGATCGTTGCGGAAGAAAGCATCATGGAAGGAACGTCGTTGGCGTCTCCATATACGGGGTCGCGTAGTCGATCTCCGAGGATTCAGCATTCTTGTCGACCTTCTTCAGAGGTCGGCGTTCTTCTCGTTCATCACGTTCTTCGCGTTCTTCGTCGAAGAAGAAGAACTTCAAGCCCCTTAGACTTTCTCCCCAAAATCCTCTCAACGCAACAAGACCAACTAAATAAAATAAGTGGTGTCTTATTTTATTTACACACAAACCAACTCTTGACAAAATTACAAAATAGATGAAATGATCAATTAATTGAGGGGTTTAAAACCGCCCAATTAATAGAGGAGTTTATTAAAAAGTTTAAACGCAAGTGTTGACTTCGTTTAATTGGGGTGCGGGTGCGTTATTTTAGAAGAAAAGAAACGGTGGGGCTCGTGTGGGCCCCACCCCACCTTAATCCTCTCAAAGGAGGTTATCAACAAGTGGGTCCCACCCCTAACTACCTTACATAGGTTATAACCACATAAGAGAGAGGAAAAGTGTCGTGACACAACACTTAATCCACTTAACAAGAAAAGAAAAATATAATTGTTAAACAATTATATTATTATCCCTCACTTTAATTAAACAACTCAACCCGAGAAAACGCAACTCTAGAAAAGGGGTCTTATTAAGCAATTACTGGCACTGCGAGTTCATCGGTGCCCTCAGATTTCAATTCTGAGCACCGGTTCAAAAGTTAGAAAACACCGCTTGTTCGTTCACTGAACGTACCCGAGCTAAACTTCGAAAAATGATTTCGGGCACACCGGGCCTCGGAATCAGGCGCCGTCAGAAACTGCATTCTTGTAAAATTTCAAAGAAAATTAAGAAAAAAATTTCCTTGAAACTTACGAGGCTTTACAAAAACATATTTTATATTGAAATAAAAATTTAATTTTATAGCTTTTAAAAAAATTATTGAATATATTATTGAAGTTTAATTTACAAAATATAGTTATTTACAAATCCTTTAATTCAAATTTTAAATCATTTATGTCTTTTCAAGTCTTTAATATTAGATATCTTTCCCCATATAAAATTTTTCAAAATGTTTATACATTTCATTTTTTTAAAAATATTTATTTATCAAGGATTCATTATTAAATATTTATTTTAAAGAGTAAATGTTAACAGGTAGTTTCAATTGACCCTTTTGAAATAATTTTGTCTTTAAATGATTAATAATTGATATTTAATTCCAAATATTGTTTTTCTAAATCTCTTCCTTTTAATTTTTTAAAATCCCACCTTTATGAAAATGAATTTTTGAAGTGATTGTAACATCACTATTTAAGGAAAAGACTGTAGAATTTTATAAATTTTGTTATCATTTTCCATGATTTTATTTATTATCTATACCATATTTCTATCTTTGGATGTTATTTCTTATGAAACACCCCCTAAATGTTTTTTGAAATATTATTTTGCGGTGATTTATTTTTTGGTAATATATTTTTAAGGTCAATTTTGATGATAATATCGAGAAACATATTGAAAATTATTTGTCCATGGGATCTTTTTTATTTAATGAATGAAACCAAATTTCTCCCATGGGTTTTCATGATATTTCCAATGATTTATATCATAAGGCATACATATCTAGGTTCTTTAATAAAGTTATATTTGGGACCTATATAGAACACCATGAATTGGTTAAATATTTATACTACATGAGATAATTGGAAATAAGTTTTTATGACTCAACCCAACATGAGAAATGATGAGTGAATCTATCACGACCCGTCCTAGTGGGGCCCACACCGCAACTCCCCCAACACCCCTCCAATAGGCCAAGGGATGGTGACTAGCACTGTGTATGCATATCATTAACATGGGAGGTATTTCTTAAGTACTTGTACCCATGCACACCAAAACAAAGAGTCTTCTAACTGCAAAGTCCAACATGAAAGTAAGAACGAGGTACTGGGACTACTTCTAGTAGTTGTAGGAGCACCTAGGACTTCAAAGAACTCAGAAAACTCAGTTCGGTCCAGGTCTTCCCCAGACTCCATTAAAAGGTTGCTCATATGCACAAGACATGGCACATGAGGGAAAAGACCGTGTAGGGGTGAGTATAACAATTAATATTAAGGGACCCCAAAAACCATAAATAAATATACAAAGTAAACATACAATCATCTCTACATAGTATATGTCTACTAAACATATAGAAAGAGAAATACATCCAGATATACTCAACACCCAGACCTGTAGTCCAGAGACAAGTCCCGATGACCGCATAACCACACTAGGGATTCAGTTCGAAGATTCCACAAAGCATTTATCTGAGATAACTCACTCCATGAGTCTGATAGATATAATGACGTCTATCTGAGAAGTACTTTTCATTGGGAAAATGTATGAGAGAGATAGATGCACAGATAGATCTGAAGAGCGTACAGATACACTCATTCTAGGAGAACACACTCCTGAGTTGGAAAAGATCATGATATATAGAAGAGGGTCACTTCTAGGGCCTTGAAGAATACCGAGATCCACCCATATTCCACCTATTAAGTAGTGTATTTTCATATTTTAGGATTAGTCACGTCGATGCCTAACTCTACCTAGGGTCAAGAATGGATAGAGGATCTCACTTTTGGCCTCTTAGATGGATAACTGACTCTATCTTATAAATTCCTATTGAAGTAATCATACTCTTGAGGATGGAAACGATACCTGGCCTTTAGGGGAATGAGTAAAGGGGCACTAACCCAAATGGAACATGTCCATGGAATGGTTTAGAAGAGGATATATCCATGTACAGAGAAGTACACAACATGTATAAGGGTCACACGTTGTGTCCTCTAACTATGTTTAATTCCCATGTACAATGAACTATGTCATATGGCTTCTCGTGTAGAAGAGGGTATCCATGGAATGTATCATAATGACACATCATTGTCCACTATCCTGGGAAGACTCCATGTACGCTAACCATGTGCTCGTACATGGCTTCAATCCATGTGTCCCAGGCCATGTACTCGTACATGGGGTAGTCCACATATCCATCAGTGTTAGGCCATATGGTGGAGTATATGTTGTGCACGCCACCCCATGTTAGTGTATCTTATGAGAAACATGACGAGTCCTCAAAAGGACCCAGGCACCGTGTGATGATGGTCACACGCCATGTTGGTTCTTCCTAACGCCCAAAACTCCAGCTGCCACTGAGTGGGGTCCACATGAGGTGTCTCCATAGAGTCACACCATGTACTTTCTCGGGAGTGGTGCGCAAACCCATGGCACCACCATGCTGGTCCCATGTGGCGTGTTAATCATAGAACACATCATGTTCTTCAAAAAATTCCATAATGCAATGTTCTTCATCTGGCACTTCGAGTGATGATCCAAACATTGATCTGGCAATCATATTTCCTTGTTAAAAAGGTTTTATTTCACCCCGCCATGAAATCGATGTTTTAAGAGATTTCTAGCATTTGATCGGCCCCGAAACCTCATTCTGATCCACCCATTTGAAGAATGGTCGAAGAATGGTTTCTCTTAATCTGAGAGGATTCATCATCTTCTGTCACTATCTCACCTCTATTAGGTTGTCGTGATGTTCAATCTAGGATTTGGGATCATTGTAACGCGAAAGGGGTTCGCAACGATCTGTTGTTTCCCCCCCCCCCCTCAAAGAATACGATGAATGTGAGAAACAAGGGGGGAAGAAATCCAATAAACTAAATTCACGAATGAACCTACACCATTATTCGTCGCTACATTGATCCACTCGCATTAGAAGGATTATGTAGGATCAATCATAGAAAATAAAATAATATATCATGGATTAATTCCCTGAATCAGAATCCCCAAAAGAAACAGAAATAATAACCCTACTCCAAGAACGCACGATCCGCAGATCGAAAAGTTCGTGGGTTGATCTGAATTCTTTGTTTAATTGAAGAATAGGGAAAACAGATCAAAATAAAAAACCCCCACCTCAATTCGGTTGAATAATGATCACCGCGTCACATTCCTTGGTGAGCTTCGTTGAATCCGAGAAGTGCCGATCAATCGTGGCTTCATTGTCCACTAATGGTTTCTCCTCCAAAAAGATCCAATGGAAATCATAAACTCATAGTGTTATGCATGTAACCATATGAAATTTCTATAAGAATGTATTTAATGGTTAGGAATTAGTTCGTTTCATTAAAAAGGAAATCAAAATAAAATAAAAAATATATTTATTTATTTTATTTCCTTAAAAATGTCTGAAAACTAACTTTTGCAGTCGACCCATACCGGTCGGTGTTTGAACCCTCCTAAGGTAAAGTCACTGCTCTGAATTCAAAAGTGCCCTCATATTTCTGATTCGAAAACCCATTTAATAGTTATTTCACTTTTTCTAGATAACCGCTCGTTTGTTCTATTTAGAGTTTTAATTATTTCAAACAATTATTTTTGGAACCCCCACCTCAGAACCACACTCCATCACAAGGAGACATCCCGAAATAATTCCATATAATATTTAAAAATAATACACGGAAAATCCTGGATATTACATTCTCCCCACCTTAGGGATTTATTTCCGAGAAAGCCAAATAATGGGGGGTCTAATAAAGAAGATGTGGGTACTGGGCATGAATATGAGATTCCCACCCAAATGTGCTCTCTTGAAGATTCTCGTGATGCCACCAAAAACACACTAGGGGAATCACTCACCCATGAAGGTTCCTCTCCCGCCGATCCGAAATCTCCACCGTGTACTCTATGAAGGTCGCTCCATCCTCGATGTCTAGCTCTCCCTAGACGATGATGTGTGAAAAATCATACACTAATCTCCTCAACTACAAGACATGGAAGATGTCGTGTATCCGATATAACTATGGTGGTAGAGGTAGGCGGTATGCCACCTCGCCAACTCTGTGCAGTATCTAAAAAGGGACGATGAACCTCGAAGACAACTTGCTGTGCTGGCCAAATATGTGAAATCCTCATCAAGGTGAGACCCAAAGGAAGACATGGTCTCCCCCCTAGAACTATAGAGGTTTTCTCTATCTATAAGCATAATTATTCTTCCAGATATGTGTAGTCTTCATATTCACCTGGATGACCAGCACCTTCTCAGTAGTTGGTTGCACCAACTCTGGAGCAGAGTTGTGACCAGAAGAGATGCATGTATGAGGTCTTGAATGGTGCCATGCCAATGGTGTAGTGGTAGATGTTATTGTACGAAAACTCCACCAATGGTAGGTGGTCCTCCCAACTACAACCAAAGTCCAAGATAAATACCCACGACATATCCTTCAAAACATGAGTTGTCTTTTCTGTCTGACCATCTGTCTAGGGATGGGATGCCATGCTCAAGCGTAGGTGGGTCCCAAATGTCTCATGCAATCCCTTCCACAATTGGGATTTGAAGTGCATGTCTCAATCCGATACTATCATCGAAGTGATTCCATGAAGCCGAACAATATCTTACACGTAGATGTGTCCAAAGATCTCTACAGAACTCCGCTCCATGATATCTAGGAAGTGGGCCGAATTTTTGAGTCGGTCAATGATCAACCAGATTGAACCATGTCCCTTATACGTTCATGGTAAGCTCACATGAAGTCCATTGATATTATATTCCACTTCCACTCTAGCACTTGCAGTATTGAACTAACCCTACTGAAACCTGGTGCTTAGCCTTCACCTACTGGCAGTTAAGGCTTTAAGAAATGTACTCCTCTACTGAATTCCTCATACCTATCCACTAGAATTAACATTGTTGATCTGGGTAATTTTTTTTTACTCCAAGATGTACCGCCATGGGGGATGTATGAAACTGCCTCAATACCTCCTCTCACAATGCCACTAGTACAACTGTGCACCCTCTGAAAAGTACTATGTGATCCCCACCTTGAGAATATCCATTAGGATCTTGTCCTATGGATAATTGAGCATGTAGAGTCTCACAATCGACATCCACTAGTTGTGCATCCCAGACTCACCATAATTGTGTAGGGGTATCGACCATCAACTGGATAAGATTAATTATCTCTATCCATGAAGGATAAATATAGCGAGTCCAACTGCTCTGACGCCTCGCTCAGCAGATGTGAACTCGATCTTCTTCTGAGAGCATCTGAAAAAATGTTCCCCTTCCTTGGAGCATAGAATATCTTGAAGCCACAATCCTTGATTAATGTTTTCCATCGACTCTACCACAAATTTAGATCATTCTGCCATAAAATGTACTTGGGGCTCTTGTGGCCAGATTAGATGATAAACCATTCACCCATCAGGTTGTGTCACCACATTTTCTATGTGAATAATATCACATCCAATTAAAGATCATGGTTCACATAGCTATACTCATGCAGACTTAGCTGGTGTGAACTACAAGCAATCACCAACTATCTATGAATTAGGACACTGCCAAGACCATCCCATGATGCGTCATAGAAAACAATGTATCTGACACCCTCTTCTAGAAATCTCATGATCGGTGTACTTGTCAAACTCTGCCTAAACTACTATAAAGCATGTTGTCCATTCTCAGTCCAAGTGAAAGAATACCGCTTCTGGGTCAAGGCTATCATCAATGTTAATATCTAGGATAAATCTCTAGTAGTATCCTACAATCCCAAGGAAGCTCCACATCTATTTCACAAATTGGGGTGACACTCAAGATAACATAGCCTTGACCATGGCTTGGTCCACTGCTACTCCATCTGATCAGATAACATGTCCAATAAATTAGACCTCCTACATCGAGAACAGGAACTTTGAGATCTTCCCATAAAGCTGGTGCTCTCAGAGTATGTATAGGACTGTCTATAGGTGTCTTTCATGATCCTCCTCTGATGCTGAGTACACAAGGATGTCATCGATGAATACCACTATGAACCGGTCAAATTATGGCTAGAAGATCTAGTTCATGAGACCCAAGAAACATATCAGGGGCATTTATCATGCTAAAAGGCATAAAAAAGTACTCATAGTTACTTTAATGGCATTAAAAAATCCGTCTTCAGTATATCTTCATCCCATAATTGTAACTGGTGGTAACCCAAATGAAGGTCAACCTTTGAGAACCATCTCGCCCCTCTCATCTGATCAAAGAGGTCATCGATCCTTGGTAGTGGATACTTATTCCTAACTATTACATGATTCCAGCACCAGTAATCCACACAAAAACTCAAATTCCTGTCTGCCTTATTAGAAAACCAAATTGGGGCCACCTAGGGTGAAACACTGAGCCTTATGAAGCTCTTACACCGTAAATCCTCCAGCTGCACTCTCAGCTTGAGAATCTCTATGGGAGCCATCCGATACATTGGTGAGGAGATTAGTGCCATCCCGAGGTGCAAGTAGATGTAGAAGTCGATCTCTCAACGGGGTGTCAATCTTGGAAAATTTTTAGGAAATATGTACTCATACTCCTCCACTACTACTGGGAACCGGAAGCTCACTACATTTGCTACTATGAGGGTAATTCTAGACAACTCATGAGTAATTGAATATACCCTCTTATGCATGAGCCCATTCTGTGCAGCCTGGGATACCTTTTCACTAAAAAAGGAAAACCTCTTCCCATCACTGTAGATACACTGCACTCCTTTCCTAAATTAGTCAATCTGGGGATGGACCAAAGATAACTAATCCATACCAAGAATGACATCGTAATGCCTCAACACTGCCACCAATAGTTTCCAACCGAAACTCTCACCTCTAAGGGAATGATCCCACTATCTGCAAAGATGCGTGATCATTGAGTATTATTATGTATGTGTCTCTAAGCATGAGGGTTGAGTAAATGGATCTATTGGAATATCAAGATGTCACACAAGACATGTGGTGATGAAATAATGACTGGCACGTGTGCCTATGAGTATGGAAGCTATGGTAGAAAAGACACATATCATACATTAGATCATTCTTGGAGTCCCTGGGTCATATTCCTCGACCACATACAGCTATCTCTTCCCCTATCCCCTAGCTCCCTAAGCCTAGTGAGGACCTCCTGGGGTGGTTATGGAAGTAGATCAAATGGTCTGCCACCACCTGTAGTTATCCCTGCTCCTCTGTGATGTATGCTTCCTAGAGGGTCTGCCTGCATGACTCTGCCTCTTCTACGGGGGTCCATCCACCGCTTCCTTTTAAGTATCTCTATGGGATGGAAAATATCTAGCGAGATGTCCTATACCATATTATAGGTAGCATCACCTCTCCCTAGGCTGATTGGATCCATTCTGATAGCCCTGGATTGTCAATCCCCTGTCCTGGGTTCTCATGTGATGTCTCCCATTTCCTTATCCCTATTCATGACATTAGATCCTTACCACTGAGGTCTCCGTACCTCTCTACCTACAACTAACTTCCACTGACTATCTCTACTTTTCCAATAAGCTCTCAATCACCAAGGCCCACTCGACCACTCCACCATAAGTCGAAATACATAGAGGCACAACACTACCTCAGATTTCCCACTCTAGACCTCTCTCGAAGGTCTAAGATTTGAAGTACTAATCCCTGACCATATCCATCGAGTACCTATCACAGTTGGTGAGCCTCTATAAGTAGTCAACCACCATCAAACTACCATGTTGGAGTCGAAGAAGCTCCTAGATACGCACTTCTATTAGCACAACTAGAGAGAACACATCCCTAAAGAGTTTCTCGAACTCCATCCATGAAAGTGTCTCTTATTCATGATACTACATGGTCAAACTCCACCATCATCCTATTGAACCATGAAGAAGGCTCGCTCCTAGGACCACCATATGGTCTACTGGTGTCCTCACTAGACAGAAAACTCTGGTCACCGCCTCAAGCGAGTCCTCATCCTCCTGAGGGTCGGGCTCACCTCAGAACCTAAGGGGTTTCTATCTATGAAACTCATGGAGTGTGGTCAGTCTATGCTCCTCATATGCAAGTACTCTAGGTACCATGTGTTGCTATACTAGTGGTGGTATATCAGGTACACCAACTGGAGGTAATGCCTTGAGAACTAGTCCCTATATTGAAGCCTCATCACTGAGGGGGTCATCCTTGTGATTGATCTACTGAATCCAAGCAAGTATGCATCATGAAGGCATCCTGTATGGAAACAGGATGTACCATAGTCAACAAATAAATTTGGATAGCTGACACAAAGGACATGGAAAACACCACCCATTCCAACATGATGCATGTACCATTCTTTTATTTCCCTTCAACTAGTACTTTCATGTACCATGTTGAAAAGAGGGTTATTAGGGTCCGAGTGTATGCATACGTCAGCAACCCACACTAACATTGGTGTCCCTGGCCTGGAATCCAAACTCAAAACACTTGACACTATTTCCCCAAAACAATTTCATAGACTCTTGGTCCTTTTGTAGAACCGACCAGCCTCTGATACCACTTTGTCATGAACCATCTGAGGGGGGCTTGCACCATGACTCCCTAAGCCCACCTCCAATAGGCCAGGGGCTGGTGACTAGAACTGAGTAGGTATATCACTAACATGGGTGGAATTGCCTAAGTACTAGTACACATGCACACATATCTATGCTCCAAAATTTTGAAAACTAAAGACCACTAAGGAAAAAAATGCATGCATACAATTAAACCCAACCAATAGAGTACAATGGAGGTATCATATAGAAAGTAAACTAGACCAAAATACAAGCCCAACCAAATATAAATTATTCAATCTAAAATTTCCAACCTATAAGTTAGAATGATGTATTGGGACTGCTGCTCGTAGCCGTTGGAGCACCTCGGCCTACGAGGAACTTAGAAAACTCAGTCCAGTCCTGGTCCTCCCTAAACTCCATCAAAAGGTTGGTTGTCTTCATAAGATATGACTCATGTGGGAAAATACCATGTATGGGTGAGTATAACAATACTTAGTATTGGACCTCGAAAACCATAAATTAATATAAAAAGTAAAGGTAGAGTCAGATCTACACAATATATGTCTACTGAACATATATCAAGAGAAACACATCTAGATAAACATGAAACCTGGACACATTGTCTAAATATAAGTAATGACGACTGCATACACATGCTAGGAATTCAGTTCTAAGATTCAACAAAGAATTTAATTAGGAGAACTCACCCCCTGAGTCTGATAACTCTGATGATGTCTATCTGAGAAGTACTATTCCTGAGAAAAAACCATGAGAGAGATGGATTCACTAATATATTTGAAGAGATCACATATACAATCATTCTGGGAGAACACACTCATGTGCGGGAAAAGATCATGATACACAAATGAGGATCACTGAAATTGGAATTGGAAGACACCACGACACACCGGGATTCCACCTACTATGTAGATGATTGGAATCTTGTAGGATTGGTCATGTCGATACCAAACTCTACCTAGGTTCATGAATGGATAGTGGATCCCACTCTGAGCCTCTCAGAGGGATACCTAACTCTATCTCAGAAATTCCTACTGAAGGGATCAAACTCTTATGGATGGAAATGATACCTTCCTTTAGGGGAACGATTAATGGGGGAACTAACCCAAACAAAACTTGTCCAAGGAATAGTGGACAAGAGAATAAAGCCATGTACTGAGAAGTACACGGCGTGTAGAAGGGTCACATGCCTAGTCCAATGACCCCAGGTACTGTCCATGTATAACATCTCGTTTCAAAGGGCTTGATGTGTAGAAGAGGGTATACAAGGAATGTAAGATAAAGACATGTCGTGATCCATTATCCGAAGAAGACTCTGTGTACACTGGCCATGTGCAAATACATGGCTTTGACCCGTGTGGCCCAGTCTGTGTACCAGTACATAGGGTAGTCCATGTATCCTGATGTGTCTAGCCATGTAGTTGAGTACATGCCGTTTACTCCACCCCATGTCTATGTATCTTCCAAGATACACCCCGAGTCTGCGTAAGGACCCACACACCATGTGAAAATGGTCACACGCTATGTTGGTGCTTCCTACCGCTCGAAACATCAGTCGCCGCTGGGTGGGGTCCACATGCCATGTCTACCTGGAGGCGTGCCATGTTCTTTGCTGAGTGCATTGTGAAAACCCTAGCCACAACCATGCTTGTCCCACAAAACGTGTTCATCGGAGAACATAATGGAATCTTCAGAAAATTCCCGAACACAATGTTCCTCAATCGGCGCTTCGGGTGATGATCCAAACATCAATTAGGTCATCCAATCACCATGAAACTAAAGGGATGAGATCGAACCACCTTGACATAGATGTTTCAAGAGATTTTAGGAATTTGATCGGCCTCAAAACCTAATTTCTATCCACCCACATGAAGAATGGTTGATGAACTATTTCTACCGATCTGAGCTGATTCGTCGTCTTCCATCACCGTTGCACCTCCACTCTGTCGTAAAGATGTTAGATATATGATTTGGGATTTTTTCATTGGGAAATGGGTTAAAAATTATCCATTGTTTTTCGCCCCAAGTAGACTACGAAGAACACATGAAATAAGTTGGAATAAATACAACAAACCAAATTGAAGGACTAACCTCCGATGTTATTTGTCATGGAATTGATCTACTCCTGTTAGAATCATTAAATACGGAGAATCAAAAACAACAAAAATAATATAACTTGGATTAATTCCCTGAATCAAAATCCCATAAATAAATGGAATTAATAACCCTCTTCCAGGAACTCAAGATCTGCAGATCAACCTGTTCGTGGGTTGATCCTCGTTTTTCATTTAATTGAAGAAGGGGGAAAACAGATTGAAATAATGAAACCCCTACCTCAATTTGGTTGAAAAATGATCACTGCATTGAAATCATTTGTTAGGTTAGTCATATACAAGATCCTTTTATCGATCACATCATCGTCGTCCTCCAATGGGTTCTCCTCCCAAAAGATCCAACAACAATTGTCAACTCGTAGGGTTATGCATCTAACACCATGAACATTCCATAAGAATGTATTTAAAAGTAAGGAATTAGGTCGTTGTGTTAAAAATGAAATCAAAATAAAATAAATTATTTATTTATTTTATTTACTTTAAAATGACTGGAAACGAACTTTTGCTGACGACCCACGTCGGTTAGTGTTAGATACCTCCAAAGGTAAATTTGATGCTCTAAACACAACGGTGCTCTTAGATTTCTGATATAGGAACCCATTTAAAATTTATTTAATTTTCTATGAAATCCACTTAAGCGTACTATTTAGAGTTTAAATTATTTCAAACATTTATTTTGGGCACCCCGGGCCTCATAATCGCATTCCGTCACGAGTCCAGGTCTTGAAATAATTCCATATAATATTTACAAACAATACACAAAACATTCGGGATGTTACAGAATCTTGGTCAACTAATGGATACATTTTGTGATTTTTGATACACTTTGTTATGATTTATGTGCTCAGGTGTGTGCAATTTTATTATGTTTTGAAATGTATATATGTTATGTTTTCTCATGTATTATTATGCATGTTTTGTCTGGGTATATATTATTAATGTTATTTTTAGGGATATTAATTATTATATTACTCCGATTTAGTGAACTTCTTAACAACTTAAAATCATCATTGGTTTTCCCTTATGTTTCTTTAATTAACCATTTTTGACCAAACCATTCTTATATTTCAATTCTAGATGCTATGAAAATAATTATAAATCTTGGGAAGTCTAAAAAAACTCTAGCGGAGTTTTATAAAATTAAAATTCTGATGAGTGTTGTAAAATATGTTTCATACAAATATAATAATCCATGAAACAAAACAATCAATTCTCTAGTTTATATGAATAATTATGATATTGAATTGTTATTTCTGTAACATAATGAAATAAACATGTTTATTTAGTTCAATTCACTTTATTATTTGTTGGTTTTGATAATAATTATGCCATTAATAATTATAGAAATTAGATTTATTATTATCAATAATAAGACATTGATATAAAGTATAATTTCATGATAGATAAGTTAAAACATTTTTTTAATATGGACTATATTCTTAAAAAATATTGAATGATGGTTATTTTTACCGAACCAATTCCTACTGATTTTTTTGAGAATGATGGGTTGATGATGGAAGTACAATCTCAATATTTTTAAAGCTATAATATGATTTTCATACCATATCAAATTTTTATAGGATTTTTATTCGTAAAATGGGGAAATATAATGTTCAATGAAGCTAAACAATCAATTCTCTAGTTTATATGAATATTTATGATATGGAATTGTTATGTTTGTAACATAATGAAATAAAAAAGGTTTATTTAGTTCAATTCACTTTATTATTTTTTGGTTTTGATAATAATTATTCCATCAATAATTATAGAAATTAGATATATTATTATCAATAATAAGACATTGATATAAAGTATAATTTCATGATAGATAAGTTAAAATATTTTTTTGAATATGGAGTATATTCTTACAAAATATTGAATGATGGTCATTTTTACCAAACCAATTCCTATTGGTTTTTTTTGAGAAATATGGGTTGATGATGGAAGTATAATCTCAATATTTTTAAATCTATAGTATGATTTTCATCCCATATCAAATTTTTATAGAATTTTTATTCCTAAAATGGGGAAATATATGCATATAAATCTAAAGGTATATATTTTTATATCGAGGGGGGTATCTTTGAATAAGAATGTATATGTTTTGGGAGATATTTTTCAAAATAGAAAAGTCAGGATTTCAGTATACACATGTGGTGTTCATGTATGATTCCTTTAATTATGTGTGTCTATTTATTTTTAAATTCTTTATAGATTGTAATTTTTTAATAAATTTTGAATGATTTTTTTTGAAACCCGTATAAGACTAGTTTTCCTGAGGTGGAAAGGTTGAGAAATACTTAAAGATGTATTTGATTTGATCTTATGAACCTCATTGAAATGAAAATTTATTGTTTTTGTTTCCCCTAATGAGTTCTATGAAATTGTATTATAATGATTGAGTAATGATTCATTTCATAGTATGAAAGTGATTTATAAACTCATGTTAAAAAATATCTAAGATGAATGATTTTTAAGTGGAAAAATAATAATTTTTATGTTTTATGAGGATTTATGTTTGAAATAAGATGCAATATATATATATAGAGATGATACATTAGGTTATATTCAAAACAGTATTGTCTTTTATGGTCGTAGATGTTGTATTGTCAATATTAGGTGTTGTCTGGTGAAGAAATAGTGTTTTAAAGTGTTACAGAATTTCCTTATATAATGGTTTAAGTGGGATATTGGATAATTTTTAAGTGAATATTTTAAAACCATATAAAGGTTTTTAGTAATCCATTCTTTGGTGCATGTCTTGGGAAAGTGTTTTCTCAAGTCTTTAGAGAAAATTGTATAGTGGTGATCATTATTTTAAAAAAACATATACAACGTGATGAATATAACATTTCCCTATATAAGTTCCATTTTTTGGTCATTAGAGAATAATCTCATGGTTGATGATGTCAAATATATAGTGAACATGGTTATATGTTGATGATAGAGAAATAATTTACTCATCATGTTTTTTTTCATTTAGCCCAATATTTTTCCAGGTATTTTAATTTTATTTCTTCAATTTTCAATTATTTGAACAAATATGGAAAACACATTACATAAAACCTCACCATGTTGTAGTTAAGTATCAGATACTTCTTAAAGTTGTTTTTGATTATGTGATTTTTTTTTCTACATAGATGACTCATATTTATTACACAGTATATCTTGAGGTTATTAATGGATGTATAAAATGTGTAGAGTGATCTAAAGGCTAAAAATGAAGGGGAAGAAGATAGGAGATAACATGAGATCTGGATTTATAATTTTAAATTCAAAAAGAGATTAAATAAATAGTTTGTGATTGTAGTTAATATATAATAATAATTTATATGGGATAATGGAGATTGATAGATAAGATAAGAGGAAGATAAAACCCATTAAATAGACTATTATAAAAACTTATTCATTAACAAAATTATTAATCGAATAATCTATAATAATTTTAGATTGAGGGATTAAATTAGGGATGAAAAGGTTTTCCTTTTGATGGGAAATTTTTTATATAGGTTTATATTAGTGATTAATTAATTAATATTGTTCGAACCGTGCATATCATTTAGAACCTCAAGTCATGGAACACAATTTGTATGACCAGACACACGATTTTCTATAATCGTGTGCCTACCATGGACAACACCCAAAAACATCTGAAAATTTAAAAAAAATTCCCCCAAATAACCTAGATGAATATCTAAGAAAATGAATATCAAAACAAGGATCTAGAAGTACCTAAAATATTCTAATGAGATGTTTTACCTAGGTTTTTTAAAGGACAAAATTAAATTGAGAAATGATGTAAAATGAGAAGGAAATTGGTATAATGAAACATTTGAAGGATGGTCGAGTGTTATGAATCATAGGGTTTCTATAAATGGTTATAAGCATGAGTAATCCATAGAAAAAATGATGAATACAATTTTTTTTAAATTGATTAAATTTCTGTTCCTAATGAACTGATGCTAGAAGAACACTTCTAACACCATGTACCAATTAACTAATAGCAAAATTTGACATTTAATGTCAGCTTATTTGGAATTGATGTTAAGTGTTTGTTTTAAATTTAGTTAATTTAGAACTAAATTTATAATAAATCTTGGTAATCTTATTAAAACTATTTTATCAAAAAATGACATTAAAAACCTTCCCCTGTGCATTCTAATGATAATTACAAATGACCCAACAATACTCTTATGGTCATTAATAAAAAATTTATTCTATTTATTAATGTGTTGAAAATAATATATTGATTATACCACATGTTTTTGAATAATTTTTGCATTGTTAAGAGGATAAAGAATGGAGTACTAATATTCAAAAGTTTATGGAACCACGATAACTTTCTTCTGATTGGAGACACCAAAAATGATTGTTACTTTAGTGTACATAATGATAATATTTTTTTTCATAGAATACTTTTTTAACTTTTACAAAATATCATGGTGAATAAAATTAAAGGATATTTACTGAGAAATGTTTTAGTCTTGAAGTAATATGTAATCACATTTTGGAAAACATTCCAAAAGGAAATTATGGTGAATAAGATTCATAATATATATGAGATTCATGAGGGAAGACCATTGGAGAACTTTCTTTATAAATTCTATAGACCAAAGAAAAAGAAATAAAAAATTGAAGATATGTATTTCATAACATTCATTGATGAATTTATAAGAATTAAATTAATTATGTTTAGATAATTAAAATTTCTTGATTTGTGGGAGTTTAAATGTTTCTAGATACTAGCATATAATAAAACATGAAATTATTTAAAGTGGATAAAATACGATAATAGAAGATCATATTCAAAAATAAAATTTTCAAAACATTATTAAAATCATAGAACAATATTTGGGATCAATGAAACAGAAACTCCAAAACAATTTAGATTTGTTGAATGAAAAAATTTGACAGTTGATAATATCTCCAAAACCATAGTAACTAAGCATGACACTTCATGTTATTTATATTTTTCAAGATGTAATATACCACCCATCTTCATTGGATTTATATGAGGCCAAGGTGATACTAGGCATTAGGCAACCTACCCTAGATGGAAACTACAAAAAATAAATGTCGTGGGCTTTAATACAGTTGGTGGATGCTTTTCCATTTAAAAATATCCCAACCAAAACAAAGCAAACCAAAAAATAAACCAAAAATATATGATGCATGATACCATTGTATAATAATCCAGAATAGTAGCTGAAAATACTACTAAAAAATAACCAATTACCATATTAGAGTAAAATACATAAACCAAGACCAAAATCAGAATACAAGCCAAAGGTAAAACCAAAAAACTCAAAGACTACAAACCACCAAATCCACATCTACCAACATCATCAAAGATCCAACTATACAAGTTATGATTAATGTGTCATGAGGCATCACTAATTAAATGAGATTATTTTCATTTTCCTGTGTCTTGATAAATAATATCAACAAATAGACCAAAGTTCCCGAGTTGAGGGTGAGTAATGAAACTAAGAAGGTTTTAGAAAAATCACTTCCATACCCAAACCACTATTAGAGAACATGTCATCACATTTATATAAAACAAGTGATATTAAAATATTTATATTAAAAAAAATTAATAGTTTATATCAAAGGAGAACCAACGTTCAAACCAAAATAGTTTTCCAAACTAAAATAGTTTTTCCAATCCATAGAAATTTCCAAGGAAAGAAAGGAAACAATTCGTTTAACCATTTAAAAAATTATTTTCTCATAACCTAATACATACCACACAACCAGACACACTGACTTGGTTTTTCCATTTATAGTGGAAATTCATGTCCATAATACATCCCTTTGATGGCATTGTTTCATGACCATTATCTATTCAATTTAACTCACACTTAATTGTTTAAGACAAAAAAATACCAAAAAATTTTTTCCAAACCATTTCAATAAAACTATTATTTTTTATAAAATGATTTTCCATTTATAGAATCTGAACTACAATTTAAACTTGAAATTTTAAAATCATGTCACCACTTTTACATCCCACTAAAACACCCAATTTTCTAAATTCCATAATCTATCACTAAAGAGGTTTTCCCTCAATATTTGAAAAAAAAATCAAAATAAATTTCATGAAAGATAATAAATTTTATCTGAATCCTTTATGTTCTAATAAGTGGATTCATGATTAAGTCAACCTACTCCGAATCAATGGAGAAAACCTATAACAATACAATTCTTCCAACAAAACCTGGATGAAAATAAGAAAACCCACATTATATCTTGTTCCCAAAAATCGACATATCCAAATATCATCATGATTGACATAAAATATAGTTGAACTATCCCCAAAAAAACAGGTCAATGAATCCATGAGAGGGATGAAGAATAGACCAAACAGAAACCACTAAGAATAAAGACTTAGCAAGAAATATGACCTTCACCACATCATGATTTTACAATAGATCAATCCCATTTCAAGAAGAATGGTCTTTAAAGCCTTTGATAAGAGAGTAACTCGAGTCAAGGATGTTTTAAGGAAAAAATGAACCATTTGGGTGAAAAACTATGTTACATCCATAATTTTTAGATCTAATGTTTAGTCATGCACTATTGGGGTGCACAGTTAGGAAAACAATGTGATAACTATGAACATGCCTATACCTAAATAACTACATCACATGGTTGGATTGATTGGTTAGAAAAACATTTCCCCCACAATTAAAAATCCCTATGTACTAAAAATCATGGATTCTCCTGGGTGGTTACATGGTTTGGCTAAACCATGTTCCTAACCGTGCACCAAACCGTCATCCATTGCCTCGCATTACACAATTTTCTATAGGATTTTCAATATTTCTACTAACTATTCAAAATCCATGATACTCTATAAAATACCAAAAATAATTTGAAAATTCTTCCAAACCCTCCTAAACTTCATGAAAACACTTTACGAACTTAAAATGAATAAATAAATGGGTACTTACTTGAAACCAGAGGTTCTAAATTCTCCCCATGATTGGGATTTCTATACACATAAATTATAAAACCCCTGCTTCCCAAAAAGTGATCGAGCCCTTTCTCAATCATTTCATTTTATCATTTCCATGTTTCTTATTGAATATGACCATGTTTCTACAAAACCCTAACATGACTGATGCTTTTCCCATGTAAGACTTTTATTACCTATCCACAATCTATACAGAAATATATACCAACGAAGAATCTAGATCTAGTACAATATGATCCCATCGAATCACATGGTCAAGATCGAGCTGATACTCTTTCAACTGAGATACATAAAAAACATTGTGAACTGAACTGAACTGTAGTGGAAATGCTGACTAATCTTCCTCCTTTATAACCTATTCAAGTATCTCAAAGGGTCCTATGTATCTAGGATATTACTATCCATACATCCCAAAAAGATTATTCCCAAGCATGGGATAGATCCTCAACTACACATGATCACTCACTATATACGAAAAAGTCCATTGATGGTGAATAATATATGAATTATGATGACTTTGATTCATTTTCATCCTTTTCTTGATCAACTAAATCTTCTCTATTGTCTCTTTTATATGTCTTGGTCCAACAAATGATGTTTCAAATGTTTAGATACCAAAAAGTAGATAACGAAAGATAAACCCATATAATTCTTAAAAAAGAGACATATATATTGAGGCCTGATAAGTATTGTTAGACACAAAGTACACTAATGATATGTGATCCTCCCATTAGACACCAAAATCTATTATAAAAGCCTCAAGCTTGTCTTCCAATGGTTGTATCTTCTTTTAGGATTTTCTACCCATATCAAGATGACACATTGTACTCATTGTTAATTATGTCCCAAAGTATTACTATTAGGACATCGAAAAATGAGACAAAAATCTCAAATCATAGTGTGATACTATCGAAAGAGGTATTCCATTCATCTTCACATATTTTATGATATAAATTTTAGGGATGTCTACCACTAAATGAGATTTATAAATAAGGATGAAATGTGCACAAATTTTGAGACAATCCACTATAACCTATATAAAATATTATCTTTGAACCCTCATTGGGAGACCTTTCACAAAATATATAGATACCTTATACCTCTTCCAAACAGGAATACTTAAAGAATATAACATACTCATTAGCCCATGATTCCCTTCTTAACCTGTGGATATGTGAGGCATTTCAAAACAAACTTGGACACTAATATTTTAATTCCAACCCAAAAAAAATAATTTTCAAACCCTTTTACATATTCTGTATTATAGGATGAACATCCCATATTGAATGGTGGTAAGCATGAAGAATTTGTTCCAGTTTAGTGAATGGTATAATCGTATGACATCGAACCCAAAAAACTAAAATTTAGTTTAGCTTCAATCCCTCAATAGTCTCCCCCAATTGATGTTTGACCTCATAGAAACATATTTATAATCATATTCCTATGCTTATTTAACCATACCCATCAAATTAGGAACCAATGAAATTGGATAGAAAACTCCAACACTATCTCAGTCATCACAAACCTTGTGCGTATCAATTATCACTTACATCGATTTCCACAAACTTGGTTACTCTTTTACCAATTGGCTATATAACCTTATTCTTAATGAATTTATCATAATATTTCCTTTAATCGATGTATACATTAAGACAAATTTAAACATTTGGAAATAATCCATCCATATTATTTTCATCAAATTCAAATCTCTATATGTGAAAATAATTCTCATGGTCTTATGATCTATAAACACAGTGAATTTATTCCCAAATAAGTTACGACACCAAATATTCAAGTCGTGGGATATAATATATAAATCCAAATTATGTGTTGGGTTAGTTATTATCATGAATCTCTAATTTCCATGATCTATAAGAAACAACATTATCTCTCTACATAAGAAAATATCCCAACCCAGATCTCGAGGTATCATACTACAGCACATACCCTTATCCCGATTCTTAAAATATGTGGATCATTGCCAATGTAAATCAAAAAATAAGATCCTGAAAATACTTTTGACATTCCTCCTTCCTTTAATATGGAACATGTTTTCTTCTCAAAAGTTTCATAGGTGAAACTAGTCGGGAAATGTTATAAATTGTTTTTCCTGTAATAACCAGATAAACCAAGGAAACCTCATATCTCAAAGAATTATTTTCGTGGTTTCCAAGGGATAACAACTTCTATCCTTTATATATTGATATAAAATACAATTTTAGAGATGACATGGACTTTTAAAGTACCTATTGTATAAAAATAACACTTTAATTTTCTTCATACAGACGATGGTCCTATAAAATTTCCAACACTATTTCTAATTATAAATCTTGTTCTACTATAGTCCCTAAATACACCAATATATCATACACAAGAACAACTTGAAAATAACCCATATATATTTGAAACATATGGTTAATAAATTCCATAAATACTTATTGTGAATTAATATGACCAAAAGGAATAACCATATACTCATAATGGCCATATCTACTTCTAAAAGTTATCTTCATGATGTTAGCCTTCCGAACTCGAAATTAGTGATATCCTGATCGCATGTCAATTTAAGAGAACCATTGGATTCCCATAAATTGATCAAACATATTGTCAATTCATGGGGGGTGGATACCAATTATTTATCATAACATGGATAAGATTACAATAATCTACACATAACCATAGACTTCTATCCACCTTTTTTCAAAAAGAATATCAATGCTTCCCCTAGAGACAAGCTAGGTTGAAAGAGCCCCTTGCTTTCCAACTCTTCCAAATATAAATTAAATTCTATTAATTCTATTAGTTCCATCTGATAATATGAAAGTGAGATAGGGATGGTCCCTAAAAAATAAATCAATTTTAAACTCCACTTCTCTTGTCGGTAGAAACCCTGAGAAATTGTTAGGAAAAACATCAAGAAACTAATCAACCAATACTGGAAAGATACTATTCTAGATACCATAAATCAATTCCAAGATGAAATATACCAACATGTATATGATAGATCCACCAACAATAGGCAACAAGACTATTCACATTTATTTACATTAAGGTATCCTCCAAAGATATTATCAATTCCATCATCAGTTGTAAAAATTACCCTTAGGTTATAAAAATCAACACGATCTTTGAAAAATATCAACCAATACATACCCATGATTATGCCATATATATTAATCTCAATAATAGAGTCCCATTTCAACTATGCTCCATCAATTTTCATAGATCAGGATTTTCACAAAAAATCCTTGACATATTATTTGACTAATAAGTGTTTAAAGTTTGCATAAAAAGTTATAATCTCAACATTTAAACCCATAAGATCAACCAAAATAGAAGAAATAAATAAAAGGGATTCACATGTATGAAATAAATATTAAATATGGGTAGAATTTAAAAGAATCACCCTCTCACCGTCAATGGTCCTGATTGATTATCCAAAATAAATTGCTCTACCCAATACAACTACTTACTCACTTTACTTTTTTGTTTATTTCCTAATTGAGATTTACCTATTAGAGGAGTTATGGTATTCTTGGAATCACCATGGCTAGGTTGGATCTACTAAAGAGAGGCATTCTAATTCCCTCATCCCATTGAAGAATATGATATTAGTGAAACATGAGATGTGTACTGAACACCCGACCTTAGAGAACTATGATGAAAATATTGAAGTTGTCCCATATGATTGCAATTGTGCCACAATATTGGTTGTGCAGTAAAATTACGCTTTATGTGATCCAAATAACCACATAGAAAATATCCCGGATTGCTCTTAGGTTTAAGAGGAAGGTTCCCTGATCCAAACATCTAATTATGATTCATTCCACTACCTTGGAAATAGGTGTCCCTCATCTTCTTATTCCTTGCATTATATTTTCCACCACTTCCCATAAGTATTATCATGCTCCCTTCACCTATATCTCCTAAGATTCCCCTTTCATCCACCATCTCTCTATTAAACATATTTTTTATAATTCATTATTCAAAGATGGAAAATAATTGAGTTAATCTCCAACCCTAGACTCAATTCAAAAAATGAGCCTCTTCAAGGAAACATTAGTATAATCTTCTGATGAAAAATAGACTAAATTCATAAATATAGCCACAAACTCTATCACTAAGAGATAATCTAGCTTCAATCTAAAAAGGACTACCATTCTTCAAATCCAAAATATGTTATGATATATTTTTTTGTATAAAAATTATTAAAAATCCCCCAGGGAATTCTTCGTTCTAATTTAGTCAAAATTTCTAAATCCCACAACCGGAGTGGAATATCCTCTTGCATCTTCATTTCGACATTAATTTCAACTCGGCTAGTGTGATAAAGAAATCGAAGATTCAATTCATCAAATTAGGCCACACCACTACATTCTCTGGTTCCAAATATCCCCAATGGATTGGTGAATTCTACTTTTAGAACAGAATGCAATGATCCACTTTCCTTGGATCATACCTATTATTTCTTATATTCATAATCCAAAAATCATGGCCTATACTGCAAACCAGCAGTTGGTTCAACTGTGGCTCATGTGAAACCAGATTCTCAGTGGCATCTTCAGGTTGGTTTCTTCTACAAATACCAAGTGTCATTTTGTATAAACACAAAAAAAAACCATATATATGACTCTATTGCAACTAAAGTATTTGAAATTCAAATTTACCACATTTCAACTATCTCAACAATGCATTATACAATTCAAAATTTTTACACTTTCAACCAAAATTGGAAAATTTCTATATTATTCTGAAAATAAAACAATTTTCAAATTACCACTACCCTACCTTTTCAAAATCTCACACTTGAAAAAAAAATTACCACCATTTAAAAAATCAACATTTTTACAACAAATCATAAATCATTACTCAAAATGAAATATTCACACCACATGGGATGTCATTTATATTAATTCATGTCATGGTGATCCCAATGGATATAAACAGGTCAATGAGGTAAAAAATCCTATAAGTGTGTCAAACACTCATATACACAAACTACCTGGTAACTTGATGTTCAGAACAAGTATTATACATTCCAATTGATGATAATCATATTCTTTGATTCCATCCCAACTCAAAGAGTAAACCTAAATTATTTACCAACTCCAAGAAATAAAATGAATTCTATTTTTCTAAAAATTAAGGATGACCATCCAAGACTGATACCATTTACAAAGTACCTCCCCTAATCATTGTCTTGAGATGAGGTGTGAGTTCAATTAGTCCTTGGGATAAATCCAAAAGATATCAAAGATTATAAATAAATGAAAATGTTCTCAATATAGTTGGTGGGAAAATTTTACCTTTGAGAATAAAACAATCACAACCAATTATACCAAAACCATACCAAAACTATATGATGCTAGATAACAAGTTATAAAACATAATAAAAACAACTGATAATAAAATAAAACCATAACCAATCACCATATCATAGTACAATTCAGTAATTAAGAAAAAAATAAGAATTAAATTGGAAGATAAGACTAAAAACTCAAAAATCCACTCCACAAACACCATAGATAGAAAATTTATCCATGATCTAACTCTACAAGTCATGCTAAATGTGTCAAAATGCCTAACTGAAGAAATGAGATATTTTCTGTTATTGTCTCAATAGATAGTATCTGTAAACACAACAATGTTCCGAAGTAGGGGATGAGTAATGAAACTCATTATTCATTCCAAAATTTAATTCCCTGATAATTCCACTAGGATAGAACATGTTATAACATTTACTTTATTTTAAACAATTTTATGTATTTTATCTCAAAGAAAACCCATATTTCAAACAAAAACAATTTTCTACACTAAAACACTTTTTCCAATCCAAAGTCATTTCTAATGAAAACAACAAAACAAGTAATTTAAACATTTCTAAAATTCATATGGAATTATAAATTCTATTTAAAAAAACCATGAACACACACAATATTGGTATTTCCATTGATGGTGGTACTTGAAGTCCATACCATGTCCCTTTGATAGTTGTACTTCACTACCATTATCTATCACATTAAAATCATGCTTAACCAATTAAGACAACAACCATCTCAAAACAATCATTAAAAAAATATTTCAATTAAAATTTTATTTTATTGGAAAAAAAATTTCATGCATCAAAACAAAACAACCCTTTAACATTGTAATTTTAAAATAACATTATCACTTTCACTTTCCACTAAAACAACACATTTTCACAATTCTATAAGATGTCACTAAATGGGGTTATAATCAAGATTTGAAAAAAAAATACACATTTAATTTCATGAAGAAAATGAATTTTAAATAAATCCTTCAAGTTATCATAGGAGGATTTGATAGGGAAAAAACCTACAAAGAAACTATGGTGGAAAATAAGAATGACACAATTCATCCAAAAAACCAGGTTTAAAATCTAGAAACCCACCATAGATATAGTTCCCTAAGATAAACATATCCAAATATCATCATGATTGGAATAAGATATCATCTATATATCTAAAATGGATTAGATATATGAATCCATGATAGGGAATAAGAATATATCTAAAAAACTAGTAAGAACAAAGACATACTAAGAAATATGGCCTTCATCACACCAAGATTTTACAATGAATTGCTCCTAGATCTAGAAGAATGGTATCCAATGGATTTATGTAGAGAAAAGATTTATTTTGGGTCATATTATTGGAAAAGGCACCATTAAGGAAAAAATGAGTTAGGTCCACATTTTTTTATCTAACTTTTAACCTTACAAGGTTGGAAAAACCGTGCATTAATTGTGCAGATGCCTCTACATCAAGAAGTACCTTACATGGTTGGATCACATGGTTAGAAAAATAGTATTCCAGACTTAAATAATGCATGCATGCAACAAGGATGGTTTTTATTAGGTGGCCACATAGTTTTTCCAAACTATTTGCCTAACTGTGCACCTAACTAAAGTATACTACGTCACATTTTATGGTTTTCTTTAAGTGTTTCATGGTTTCTACTAACCATTCTCAAAGAATGGTCCTAAATAAAAGCCTCAAAGGATTCCAAAATTCCTCAAAACCCTCTTAAACCTCACCCAAACACCTTACATACTTATAATATATAAATAAATGTGTACTTACTTAAAACCATAAATGCTACACAAGTTATCACAATAGAAATAATTATTGAAAATATGTCCTTATTAAGGAAAAATATATATATAAATCCTTATGAAATCTGGATTAAAATTCTTCCAACAATAAAAACATTATAGTGCTTGGTCGTGAAAAATTGATTATGAAGAAAGTGATAAGTGGTGTAAAATTTGAAGAAAAAGAAGAATATTTGAAATTTCATTAATATACTATAAATGCAAGTTCATAGATATGGAGGAAAAAGAATGATAATTAATTTTGATTATGTTATAATAATGAAAAGTGAATATGAAATAAAAATATCATCTATATATTATGATTAGTATGTTTTTATCACTATTGAACTAGTTGTATAGTTTTGAAAAAAATATAGAAATCCATGATGATGATGTAGATACAGATAATTTAATTAATGAGTCATGAATTATATAACCACAAGGAAAAATTCAAAACATATAAAGTAGTTTGATAAGGATATTATAATTAAATATTAGAATCATGGAGGAAACTAAAGGAAACAATTAATGTGAGTCACTCTATAATGATTTCAAAGTATGAGCCCTATACAGTCGATCAACCTTTTTAACATAAAGAATAAACTATGTAAATAAATATAAAACTGAATTAGATTGAATAAAATTTGACATGTGATATTGTTAATATACTAACTAAAATAACACAATTTTCACAAGTTTAGTATCTATAATCAAGATGAATGAAAAATGAAAGGTCACTAGGAATAAATCTAGATTGATTTTCAAGGGTTATTCATAAATTGATTTCATTGATTTTTGTGATTCATTTTCTCCTTGAAATATACTTGAATCCATATAGATATTTCATTCCCTTATTACACCATAAAATTCATAATTAGTAAATTAGATGTAAATTATTATTATTAATTATTAAATAGAGGATTAAGATTATATGAATAAACTTGGTTGCTTTATTCATAATGAAAATGATGATGAAAAAAACTATGTAAATTCAATATATATAAATATGGGATGAAATAATTCCCAAGAGCTCATTGTTTTTACCTAGATTAATATTTGAAATTTATGAATTTTAGAAATGGAAAAGTGGAGGGAATTGTTTTAAAAGGAAAAATATTTGGTTTCCCTACATGCAGAAATGAAGATCATTTTTTGTTTGAAAATAGTAATAATTTATTCATAATTTTTTATTTCAATAAAAATATTCTAATGAGTTATTAAAAAAATGTAAACAGATGAATTGAGGGTAATGGCTAAAAATATTCTAGTTATAAAGTTTTTGATTATTCATTATGAAGTTAATATTGTTCTTATGAAATAATATAAAATTTTTATTCCTTTACTATTATGTTCTACTACCTCAAGGATATTAATTTTGTTTTTTTGTCACACGAAGTTATATATATTAATGTAATAAAAGGGACTCACATTTAATGGAAATAATGATATTTATTAGGTATATTAAAAATACATAAAATAATGTTCTATTTTTTGAGAATAAAGGAAAGATAGAGATATAGTGTTTTACTAATACTAATTGAGTAGGTTATATTTAAGGTAGTATTCACTTGGAGGGGAATTTTTTATTGGTATAAGATGTGTGAAACTTAATTATAAGAAGAAATCATCTATTTTATTGAGTTACACTAAAATTGAGTCTGTTATTTTATTATAGTTAGTTACTATAATGATTTATTTGAGAAAATAACATAAGGATATAAATTTTACTATAGGGTAACCACTACATAAGTTTTGTGAAAAACAAAGTGTTGTATATATGCCTAAGAATCTAATGTAACATTTATGAGAAAAAAAGTTATAAAACCTTATAAATTAAAGATAATATGACTGAAGGAAGAATTGAATTTGAATTTTTTTAATCCATAGACCATATTGTAAATATTATTACCAACCATCAACAAAGAGATTCCTATTAAAAGTTGAGACAAAAAATGGATGTTTACTAGATTACATGAAATCAATAATGTATTTTATAAGTTCCTCCCATTTTTAATCTCCTTTCATTTTTAAAATGTGAAGATAGAACATATAAGGGGAGAAAAATGTAGGCCCCGATTAAACATACCTAAATTGTACATTGATATAAGGGTTTAATCATTAAATCCTCAAATAGTCGCATATTCCATGGACCAATAGGTTTAGTGTCTTAAAGAGTAGTAATATAAGAACACATATTTGATATTTTTTAGAAATTTATTCATAATATAAATCAACTATTATATATTCCATGAGACAAAATCCTCTTTAAACTAGGAATGGGGAAAACATAATAAGGGGTGAGCTTATAAGATTAGTAAGAGATATGAAAATAATGGAAACAATTGTTAGATAATACGCATATGAAAAATCATTCATAAGGAAAAATATCACATTTAAAATAACATAAATAAATAAGTTATAACCATGTACTTGAGTGATATACATAACAACTTAAATGATAACACTTTTACCTTTTCCAAAAAAATAAACATTAATCATGTAAATTGATCTATGGAACATGGAAAAGTAAATGGCACAACAATAATCAAACTATTTATAATCCTTTTGAACTTAAATTCCCACCAACCCATTCACTCATAAAATTGTGATTAGTGTTAAACACCATCACACTCACACATTGTAAATTCATATACTTGATAACCCATTCACGAAACTTTTCAATATCATGAAATAGAAGTATTTACCCAATGTATTGGAGGGAGATATCGGCCCAAATGATATCATAATCCATATTTTTGTGTGATACATCAAAAAAATCATAAAATCATAAGATAACACACATAAAGAGAAATGTGTTTCATGAAATATCTAAATAATCACATCAATAACCCTTGTAAATAAAATGAGATTAATAAAAATTCCAATTAATATCATAGATTAAATAACTTGACATTGAAAATACAATTACAAAAAATAATCACATAATATAAGAATAAAATATTCTAGAAGATGAAATATAATATCCATTGGATGTATATAATTTTTCTAATATAATGAAAGTAAAACCATGAAAATATAAATTTAACTAAATTTTGTGTATGTCATTTCAAAAGTCGTAGTTACGAGTCTCTTTTCCAAAAGTATCCATTATTTTTTAAAAAAATAAAAATAAAACCATTCATTGAAATAAATTTTCTCTGAATACACTCTTTCCTAAGAATTAAGATATATAACATAATCTATAAGGGAATATGTTTGAAAACCAATGATTATATTAGAAATTTTAAAGCTCAATGAAAGAAGATTGAGTTACCAAGTCCCTAACCTTGACCATTGTTTTTCAGGGAAGTTAATTGACCTCTAATATCCTAAAAATGAACATATTAATTACCAATTTTATAACTGTATTCACATAAAATTCCATTTCTAATATTCATTAATAACAAATATTTTTTTTGGATTATATGGTTATAATCTCTTTTCAATATTGGGTGTTAAAATCAGTGTTAGCTTATTTTTGTGATTTTTATAAGTGAAAAAGATACTTTAATAATAATTGAGATATATAATAAAATATTTCAA
This sequence comes from Viscum album, assembly GCA_963277665.1. Taxonomy (NCBI): domain Eukaryota; kingdom Viridiplantae; phylum Streptophyta; class Magnoliopsida; order Santalales; family Viscaceae; genus Viscum; species Viscum album. The sequence goes on from OY728119.1 coordinate 2,047,576,451, forward strand.
GAACCATATAATAATAGTAATTTTCTAATAAAAAAATAATAATATTTTTAAAATTCCTATAGTCATACATAATTTTATTTTAAAGAATCATTCAATTATGTTGTTAAACTGACCCACACTTGAACACACTTTAATTTGACTGGTGATTTTTTTAATGAGAGGATTGTTTTGAAATTTTATCATTATAAGATAATAATAATGATATTTTTTATATTTTTTAATTATTTTGAACCATATTTTCATATTTTTGGGTTAATAATGAAAAACATGATGAAAAATGAAAAAATGATTCTTCACAGGGGTGGTGGTCTGTTCACACCCTTGATTGACATTCATTTGTTTTTATCAGTGGATTGAAATGAATAAATTTTTTTTGTATCATTAATATAAAAACAAATAAATATGATAATGATACTTATTTCATTTCAATATTATGGTGATAAGATATTTGGAAGATTAATATTATGGAGCTAAATATATAAAAGAGATAATACTTATATGGGAGACTTGATTTTTCAAGAGAAGTACCTTTGAGTTTGAAGAGTGTATCATTAATATAAGTGAAAATTTTATTATTCTTATGGTATATGAATCTATAAAGAGTGAACTATTAGGGTTATATTTGGTAATACAAATTAATGTGCTCAATTTGAAGGTGTGGTAGTGTCCACTTTTATAAGTTGACAAAATGGTAGTTTTGAAAACACACAATACATTCAATCCGACTTCATTACAATATTCATGGAAACAGAGTCCAATAATTAAATTTTATATATTAAGATATATTTTTATGTTTAAAATTTCTATCATACACTCATTTTTAGGTATATTTTAGGGATTTAGGGGTTTCCCCCTTTACAATTGTTTTTACCCAAATGCACCACCACCAAGGTAAATTTTTTACCCATTATAGTTAATAAAAATGACAAAAAATAACAGTAGCCTTATGAAATTATTTTAGAATTATAATAATAAATATTAAAATAGTTTTTTTATTAATATTAGTATTGTTATGTATTTTTAGATTCAAAACAAACATAATTATTTCATAAAAATAGTTTTTTGGAAAATTATGTTTTAAGCACAAATTATCAATGTGAGGTAAATTATTATTTGTAAAAATTATTATAAACTATTTGGATTTATTAATAACCCAAAAAATGTTATGTAAATTTTAAACAAAGGTGAAAAATATTTTTTACAATAAATTTACTTAATTAAAAGAAACGGTAAAAAACATTTTCTTTTTTTGTTATTGAAGTAACTTTTTTACTTTGGTTATCAAAATGTTTGGTATAGGTTTCCCAAGTAAAATAATTATTTAAAAATTCATAATTGTAGATATTAATTTCATATTTTACTATTTAAATGGTATTGAAATATCATAGGTTTTTCCTACATAGTGATAAACAAATGGAAATTGCATTTTTTGTAAATCCCACATTCTTTACTAATAATCAACCATTTTATAAATTAGTAAAAAATAAATAATAATTAAATTATGATATAATGAATTTAGATATATTTTTACTTTATCTAATTAAAATTATGGAATTTTAAAAAATAATAATGAGAAATTGGTATATAATTTCCTTTATTGAAAATACCCTTTTTCAATGTTTTCACATCGTAACTATTTATCATCTAAAGGTAATATTTTTTAATTGATTAAAATATTATGTTATTTAATAATGTTATTATAATATTATTTTGATGTTTAATATCCAATATTTTTTGAAAGAATATCCCATGAATGCGTAACACCTTGAGATTTTAATATAGGAACATTATGTTCGATAGTAAATTTAACACGCAACACTCAGCTTTAATGACCCATGAAATATATGATTATTATAATTTAGCCATTAAATTGGATTGTATGAATAGTATTAAATAATATAAGAAATTTATTTAAAAGTACTACTAAATATAGATGTATTTTTTGTAATGTAATTTTATTCATTAAAAATATGTTTTCTTTAAAAATTATCTATATTGTTTATTATGGGAAAATATTATAATTAATTTATATGGAATTTAGAACATTTATTTGATAAAATGAAAAGAATTTTTTATGTCATCAAATAAAAATTAATTTAGAGTAAAATTACTGGATTTTTTAGGACATATTTATTTTTCAGTGATTGGTGAAAAATACAGATTTTTGTAAAACTGACATTTCTTTTCAATAAACGAAGTAATTTAAAAGTAAAATTATGATTTAAATATTATTTCATGTAATATAAGTATTATTTATCTATATTTATTCCAATTCACTACATTTAAATCATCTTTATACATTATTTTATTTTAAGTCTATTTTTGGGTTAACGACGTGTCTTAATGAAAACTATTTTAAAGTGCATAATGTTTCTACATTTTGATTAATTAAAAACCCCTAATAATGATTGTTTTAAATGAAATTTGTATATTTTTTATTTAAATATTTTTTAATTAATATAATTATGGTTAATAGTCATATAGTTAATATAAAATAATCTTATACTTGAAGAATATGTTCCTTGAAAAAATCATGTTAATCATGTGTGTAGGTATAATTTTTAATAAAATTCTACAAATTATGTGTCCTCAATTCGTTATAGTGGATCCTATATTTTGAATCAAAATAATTAATCTTATAAAAAAATGTTAAATTTATTTTTTATCATGATGAATGGTGAAAACTATAAAAATGTTTTACCACTATTAAGGTTAAAATGGGTTTACCTAGGGTTTAAACAAAAAAGATAACGATTAAAATGACCTAAAAAATTATCAAATTACTATTTTATGGATATATTTTAACCCTTATTACATTATGATCTATTTTAATGTTCTTTTGGGACAATATCTCTTAAAAATGGATAATAAAACAATTTACTTTAATAAAAAGATAAAATATCACCCTCTTGCTTTTAAATTTCAATTATATGTTCATATTGAGAGAAAATAAAGATGTGAATGAATATTTTTGGTGGTTATGAGAATAATAGAACATCATTCAAGTTTTTAATTTATTTTTATTTATATCATTACCTCAAATTCTTAAGAAACACAAACACTGTAATTATTTAATTAAAAATAAAATAAAACAAATGATACTATAAATGTTAAAAGTAAAATAAATTGAATGAATTTTTGTGGTCCATTAATTTATTAGAAAAATATAAATGATAGACAGTTGTGAAGACACTTGATTCAAATTCAGCTGTTGAATTTATTTATTAAAGTCAAATTAGATGTATAGTTTTATAATTAACAATACTGTACTTTTATAATAAATAAAATTTTATTAAATAATTTAGAATTCCAAGAAAACATATCCACTTCCAATTTATTGGTATATGATTTAAAATAATAACCATTATTAATTAATGGACCAATTATTAAGAACCGAACCTATTCAACCTTGATGTGGTGACATGAGTTAGAATGCAACATCTCTAAGGCTTGTTCCCGATCGTCCTAGGGTGGCAACAAGAACCAAGGAATCTCATACAGTTAGAGGTAGTGATTTAAGCCAATATAATTAAAAAAAATGTAGTAGAAAAGAAATGATCATCCCAATATAAATAAAATGAACCAAACATAACATCAAAACAAAATCAAAAATTTAAAACAAACTAAAACTATTGACTACAAAATATCCTTTTGACCCCATGGGTCACTCTATGAAACCAAATCAAAACATCGCCCTAGAGTGATTGAAACCAAGAAGTGGCTACACATGAAGCTAAAAACAAAAATTTAAGTATAGGAATTAGAATTAAAAAATCATAGGTGTGGCCATGAAAACTATTCCCAATTCATTGCATTTATACAAAAAACTCATTAACATCTAGTTTGAAATACAATATAAAACATTAGTTTTCATAAATTTATTTTTAAAACAAATCATGGTCCATTTCCATATTTATTTAATACATGAATATTTAATAGAAGGAGGATGTTAGAGCATTTAAGAGAAAAATAAGAGAAAATAGATAAATAAAAAAAGCTTGAAACATTGTTTTTCCAAATATTCCTTATGAAAACCATAAGAAAAAACGTTCATTTTTTTGAAATGAAACACCATTGATAGTGAATAAATGAAAATACAATGAGGGAAATGTGTAAGCTATGCACAAATTACTATACCAGATGAGGAACCTAAAATATCCAGTATAGATAAATTCACTACAAGAAAACCGCCGTTTAGCGGCGGTTTTTTCGCGGTGGTTTTTAAAACCGCCGCGAAACGCATTTTCGGGCCGTCATTTCGCGGCGGTTTTTAAAACCGCCGCGAAAAAACCACCGCTAAACAGCAAAAAAAAATTATTATTTTTTTATTTTTTTTTTTAAATTTTATTTAAGGATTAGCGGCGGTTTTTTAAAAATCCACCATGAAATAGCGGCGGTTTCGGTAAAACCGCCACTAAATGAAATGAAAAAAAAAACGTGAGAAACCCCGAAATCACTAAAATGACCATAACTTTTGATCCGGGCGTCTGTTGAAGCGCCACCACCAGTCAAATCGAAGATCATGAAGAGATCTAGAGGCACATATAATCAAAACCGTGAGACGGTCTAAGGTGTGGAAGATATTAGAGTTATAAGAAAGTTGAAAAAAGTTCTCCAACTTCAAACGGCCATAAGTTTCGCTCCGGGTGTCCGTTTGGGCTCTACCACATATCAAATTGAAGCCAGTGAAGAGAGCTACACACTAGTGCGACCCAAGCATGATTCTATTGGGTTTTTTGACCCCAAAAACCCCTCTGAAGGCCTTAAAAACCCCATTTCCGTCACCGGTGTCCCGTCGAACTTGTCTTCAAAGAGACCTAACTTTCGATCCGTGTGTCAGTTTGGCCTCCTCCACCTGCCAGATCATAGCTCGTTCCATGAGCTTCAATTTGACTGGTTGCGGTGCCCACATTCACTTCTAGATCATATGTTATGGCCTTTTTAGTGGGTATCGGGTTTGTTATATTTTTCAGTGTCTCGTTTCTAGCACCCGTTCTCCGTCAGCTTTTTTTAAATGGTCATAACTTCTGATCCGTCTGTCCATTCAAAATCTTTCACCTTTCAAGTTGAAGAGCATTTCAGGATCTTTGATTTGACAGGTCGCGGATCTAAAACGGACTCTCGGATCATAAGTTATCTCCGTTAATGTGAGTCCAATGTTTTTGTCTCTTTATGACCGTTTTGACGGGTTTCAACGGTAGCTCCATTTATTACTGTTTATTTGGGTTTCCATGACTTTTTATCTTTATCAATGGTTTTTTATGGGTTATTATGATGGTTATGTTGAATTATTATGGAGTTTTCCAGAGTTGTCACGAGTTTTCAGGCGTTCTCATTTTTTCTAATGCCTCATTCTTCATATGCTTCTCTATCCTTTTTCATGCGTTTTCATGATTTTTCATCCCTTATCACGTCTTTTCATACTTTTTCATGTGTTTCCTTTATTATTTATTATTTATTATTTATTATTTATTATTTATAATATACATTAATTTATTTATTATCTATTATTTGTAACAGGTTATTTAATATTTATTATTTATTATTTATTATTTATTATTTATTATTTATTATTTATATTTATTTATTATTTATTTTTGTTTATTATTTATATTTATTTATTATTTATTATTTATATTTATTTATTAGTTATTATTTATTAGTTATTATTTATTATTTATTATTTATTATTAATTACTTATTATTTATTATTTATTTTTTATTATTTATTTTTTATTTTTTATTTTTTATTTTTTATTTTTTATTTT